>QLPG01007734.1:0-19740 GCA_003314385.1 Gomphus sp. MG54 | reverse complement strand
TATATAAGTAGGACATGCATGTACATATTTCCTCATTCTGGGTATCGACTAGGCTTAGTGTTAAGTCCGCGTGTCAGGCGCTTAGCTAGTACTTCCGAAGGGGTTTTCCAGGTTAGTGCGAAGGTCCGTAACGGGGCCGAAGACTGAGACAGGAGTCGGACGGACTACGGACGGAGATGGAGGCGCCGGGAACTTAGGGTAGGTCGCGGAATAGTTCAATCCGGTCGCTGAGATGTTCGAGGTCGAAGGGACTTGGCTTCAACTTATGTGTTGCACTCTCCTCGATCGTCTGTCCCTAATTTTGGAGAGGAGACGGAAGTTCACCGGAGTGAGTTGGAACTGGGTGGACTAAGATGATATTCGTACTGGTGAACAGTCTAGTCGACTGGGAGACTATATACATGCGACTGTCTTTGTACTATCTTTTGCTGGTCATAACACAAGGGAAAAGGAAGTACAAGGGGATCAATATAAAAGAGAGAACAAGGGAGTGAGGTACGTGATAGTCCTGCGCGTCGGTTATCAAAGTATTGAGTCTCGGTCGGAGACGGACTCGGAGATGGTGTCTCGGTTGTGACGGGAACGGAAGCGGAAAGTGGATTCCGGGTCAGACTTGTCGGGGATGGAGACTACGGAAAACAATCCTTCGTCCTTTCGGTCGGAAAGGTTTCGGAATAAGGAGGGGTGGATGTGGGGGTTAGTGTGGGTTGTTGAAGGTATGGGTTATAACACTTAGGCCCTTCTACCTTCTTCCCCTCTGTTAAAGTCCTCGACTCGGGCCGGCATCACCAGCATCCCCCCAAGTACCTGTCTGTTGCAAATTGGTGGCATGCATGGCAAGTTCGGCGTAAGCACAAGTACATTGAAGCCAACGCCACTACCCTTAGCCTGCAGGACTTGGCCATAGTCTACCCAACCTTTTGACAGCACCCTCGGCAGTACCAAAGTCCATCAGTACCCAAAGCATGACAGGAAGAGACCTTGGCCAAATGTGCCAAGTGGCACTGCTGACCAAGAGGTCCTAGCTAAAAACTTGCCAGCCATTCTGGTATACAAGCATGTGCGATGCAGTTACATTAACTAGGGCTATTGGCAGTACTTCCAGCAATGGAACAGGATCCTGGATGAGGCTTTTGGAACAGTGGCAAGTGCTGACTGGACTGAGGCCATCAGGATGCACCTAAAGGCATTGGTGGTGTGATGGAGCATAATACTGCCCAATACCCTGTTAATCAACGGATTATAGTGGGTGAGTGAGTTGTGACTGAATATTGCCGACTGATGGATCTAGTGATATAACAGACAGATGGGTGGACTGAGATTGTCTTGGTGGAAGATCTAGTTGACATGTCTATATATTCAGTGATAACTGAATTAGCAGTACTGGATCAAGATTTGCAAAGAAAAATAAATGGGTAGCTGTGAACAGATGCTTGATACGATCAAGCATGCAAGGTGGGTTTCTGAGAATATTTGGCACCCAAGTCATATGACAGAAGGAATTAAAATGAAGAGAATAGAAAGACATAGCAGGATTGATCTAAGCCTCACTACTGGCATCTGCCGAGTCAACACAACTCTCGGTGTGCTTAGAGGCCAATGGGTGGCAACCTAGTTTTTGGTTGCTGTTGCTGAGTCTTCAGCATTAGCATCTGAGGCATCAGTTGGCTGGGGGATGGAGTCAGGAGTGGTAGTTGCATGGGTTTTGGTTGCTTTGGGGCATCTGGTGATTTTGTGATTTTTAGTGGCACAAAAGAGACACAGGTTGTTGTCTATGCAGCTCTGTCATTCAGTTGGGAGGAGCTTGCTGTCCTTGCTGAGGGTTTTGGTGTACTTGGGTTGATTGGACTGAGATTTTTTACTGTCCTCATTCTCTGACATGTTCTTGTTGCTGCTGTTATTTTGTGGGGGCATAATCATAAGAATTAAGGCACAGGAAGTAGTTTGATTCTGGATATACTGTCAAGCTTCGGTAATGCCAAAGATGCGGATGGGGAGTAGCCAAGTCCTGCAGGCCAAAAGTAGTGGTTTTGGCTTCAACATACTCATGCATTGAACCCTACTTTCTGTGCATGCCATCAATTAGAACAGAGGGGATACTCGGAGAGTGGTGGTGCTGGCCTGAGTAGAGGACTTTACAGAGAGAAGGGAAGGTAAGGGGCCTAAGCCTAGTTGATACTTGGAATGAGGAAGTATGTACATCCATGTCCTACTTATATAGTTTAAGAAGCGACATGTGGAATAAGGAATGTGAGACAATAAGGTATGCAGAGCATGTGGGGGTATTGTCCACAATGAGTAAAATTAGAATAAAGGAATGTAAACAGGGATAGGACAATGGAAATAGAATAATAGGAATGTGGCCAAGGATAGGACAATAAGGTTGTGGCCAAGGATAAAACAAGGACAGGATGTCCTGAGGTAAGGCAGGTTGAGGAGTAAGGAGCGGACAAGGTGGGATTAATAGGTGGTGAGTGGGGCAGAGTAGATGAGGGATAGGGACAAGGAATGTGGATGGTGGATGTGCTGAGCCAAGACCAGCATACCAAGTGACTTGCATGTGGCTTGGACACTTGTGCGTGGATGTAGACTGACTGCTCAGTCAGCACTGCTGAATTACTGGAATCTTGGTACATTTACTTGACACTGAGAATAAACAATAGAATGTGACCAAATATAAAACAATAGACAATATCCAAGGTGAAAAGGGCCAAGAAATAATAAATAAATGGGGTGGAAATAATGGATAATGAATGAAGGAAGAGTGGATGATAAATACAGTGGGAGGTGTGAATAATGAATGTACTGAGCCAAGACCGATGTACTAAGTGACTTGTATATGACTTGGTCACCTGAGCACGGAATTAGATGTTGATGTTCAGTCAGCACTACTGAGTGTACTGATGCTGGGTATGTGTACTTGACAGTACCTCCCCCTTATAGCTGAACCCATGAAGCCAGTAGGCAGAGTTTAAAAATAGAGTTTGGGATGCCTAATGTGACATCATGATTGTTTGGGGACCAGTGCCTCTCCCCAGAGCCACCATCATCCAATCAACACATCACCACATGTCACAATGGATTAAAAATCAGACAAAGTGATTGCTTGTCTAGCATATCATTGAGCATCATGTCACATTCTTCAAAGGTGTCAGCTATGGCCATGAAGAATTTGTCTCCTATTAGGTAGACCCCTAAAGTGGCAGGGTGGGAGTAGGTTGTGTCTAGGGAATGGCATGGGTCACCCATGGGTCAAATGTGGGTGACCTGCACCTGACCCATGGGAAACCTGAACCTGTCAACCCATGGGTTTTTTCTCACAGGTCAATGGGTGTCGGGTGTGCACCACACCCACATGACTGCGATGTGTTTGTGTCATACGTCGTGTTTGTGCCAACACGAACATGCTGTATGCACACACACCAACACAAACACTCAGTATGCGCATGTGCTGACATGAACATGCAGTACACACATGCACCGACACAAATGCACAGTACACACATGCACTGACATGAATGCACTGTATGTGTATGCGCCGACTCAAACATGCCAACATGGACGCATTGTATGTGCATGCGCAAACATGCTGTACATGTGTGTCATATGCATGTGTGTGTCATACGTGCACACGTATGACAGGAGCGAGTGTCTGACTGTGAAGTACACTGTGATATCAGTCATTCCCCCCGAGAATACCTTTCCCATTGTGTCATAGATTGCAATCGGATGGTAGGTCTTGGCTATAGTGTTGCCTGGTTTCTGGTGCACAATGGTCTTCCAGGAATGACACCTTTTGGGGAAGTATCAAGTAGTGAGGACTGCAAAGACACAGGCATGCAGCAGGGGCATGAAGAGGGCCTCGCATTCTCTCAAGACCATGTTGGGGATGCCATCCTCTCCTGAGGAGCCTTGAAAGGGCTGGCTTTGTTGATTTGGCGGGTGACTTGACATAGCACAGGTGCAGTGGCAGAGGGTAGGGGTCAGAGTCTTCAGATAGATTGGGGAGGTTGTGCGGGTTCTACTCCAGAGAAGCATAGCATTCTTTGTGTAGGGAGACAATGCTGTGTTATTTCAAAAATAATAATAATAATTTTTCATATGTCGCTTGAACTGACTGTTTCTATGGATTGCCACCCAGGGCCTGTCAGAATGATTGTATCGTCTATCACTTTTTGGCGTTTGTGCATCTGCAATGACTCTTCTGAGTCTTCTCAGAGGGGTTTCGGAATAAGAAGTCAAATAACAAGGTGGATTTTATAAGTCCCTGTCAATAAATACTTTGGATTGCCTGGGACATGGTATTTAAATTCAACTTCCTGCTTTTCCTGCAAGTCTCTATGCAATATTGTTGGACACGTGAGTAGCAATGATCATCGAGTGTGGGGGCAAGCGCATTTTCAAGTAAGTAACACTATGCACATTCATTGATCAAAAGTCTCTCAAGTCCGATCACGCGTGGTGTGGCAGGACGTGCGCACCTCCCCCCCCCCAAAAAAAAGTAGAAAAAACATTCTTGTGTAGGGGCCAGCCAATGCTGTGTTATTTCAAAAATTATTATTAATATTTTTCATATATCGCTTGAACTAACTGTTCTATGGATTGGCACTCGGGCCTGTCGGAATAATCGTGTCATCCATCTCTTTTTGGCACTTGTGCGTCTGAAATGACTCTTCTTCTCAGGGTGGTTTCAATTTAAGAAGTTTTTAAAAAAAGAAAAACAGAAACAAAGAATGTATTTTATAGTACGTGTGAATACCAGTAACATTATATCAAGTGCACCATAAGCGACTACAATATATTCCCATTCATTACCAGCAAATAGAATTACATACATCAAAGGAGGGGCACGGTCCCCATTTGACAAGATTAACAGCCTGAAGTGTAGAGCAGAAATTCATTGGCTAGGCAATGACTCTAAACACACAGTCTTTGAAGGAGAAATCGTCGGCATGATTCTGGCACTAACGCTGCTGGGTGTAGTTTGGTATGGAAGATTAGATCTCTGTGTGGTTTTCCCGGGGAATAATATTGATGTGTCGGTTGTATAAATAGTAGAATAACCTCCTTGAATTTATTGTGATTTTTATTGTATTTGTTGCTAGGGAAAACATTGTTTTATTGATAATCTACTGGGAGCTGAGTCCCGGGTTTAGCCTCCGCTTAGGCACCGTTCCGGGAAACCGGCCTGGGCGCCAAAGCACCAGTTTATGGGATTGTGGTCCTCCCACAAAGCAAAAATAATAGATGATCGAATATAAAAATGATATTTGTTATTGGGGACTGAGCTCTCGATCTAGGTAATGATACGATTAGTTTTTGGTGTTTTTGTCCAAAATAGGAAAGTGCAATGCCCGGCGCTTAACCTTCAGTTCAGCGCAGATAGGAATTTGAGAATATCTTGAGGTTTAGTGAGAGTGGGGATGTAGAAATGTAATCTCTACTTGTCTATGGTTTAGCTAGATACAGCTAGGTATTTATAAGAAATAAAAGGCTGTGCAATAGTGAAAAATTATCAGACTGTAATTGGAGACCGTTCTGATACGGCCGGGTGCGTGATGGAACGTGGGTATGTGGGCAAAGGAAAGATTTGGGAAAAAGATAGAAAGATTTCAGTGAAAAACATTCATTATGAAAACTGCTTGCCCATCAATGATGTCCCTTCCATCAGCCCTGAAGGGCAGTTTGATCCTTGGGTCAGGCACCAGACCATGTAGGTGGTATTCGTCCATAATCATCCCTAAAATCACGAAAATATTCCTGTAGGTCCTTTGTATTGTCTTTGAGCCCTGTGAGAAGTTTCCCCTTGAGGGGAATAGAATTGGGGGAAATATTTGGGTTTTAGTGTTGAAATGAACAGAAAAATATATATATCCACTCAAAAATTGCATTGGTTCTAACACTGGGAACCCATAAAACTGCTAGATATGCACCGATTTCCCTCCACAATGGAGCCGTCACCATCCAGGCCCTGCAGAGCAACAGGACCAGTCCGTCACAATACCTGGGACTTAGTCCACAGGGGACGTGGTATTGATCCACAGGGGACATGATATTGAGATCAACTTATTGTTTTTCCCGGGCAAGTCACCATGTAAAACAGGACACGACTTTTAATACATTAATTCATCTTATGAATTGTAGATATAAATTGAATTTTGCAGAGAGTTTATTACATTTGTTGAAAATTGTTAGGAATAGTAAACCTGGGGTACATATAGTAAATGTGAAGAGGGGGGCGAGCGAATTGCATGTGAACTAACTAGCCGGGCAGTCGTTTCTTTACGCGAGGGCAGGAGGTGGGGGCACACATAAGGCGACCCCCTATGCGAGAGATACAAGATTGGAAAACAACAAAGGTGGATGATTAGGCAAGAGAGAAAACTGGCAAGAAATGCCTGTTCTCCTCTCGTCTTTATGGGCCTTCCCTTCCAAAAAAAAAAAAAAAAAAAAAAAAAAAAAGAGAGACAAAAGAAAAAAAGAAAAGAAAAAAAACACAACAAAGAAGCAAGCAATGGGTTTCCCCATTGGTCCCCTTTCATGCAACCTTGCGTTCGATCCGTGTCAGTGCGCACGCGTCCATGCTATGCGGGCACACCGAACACAGTTGACAGGTGGTGGTATGGTCGTGTCGTCTCTAAATCGCCCCAGAGAACGTAGAGACAATTCTCCATAACCATCATCTCCGACACTGTACCACGAACAACCAAACAGTCAGATATTTGCAACAGGGATTCGAAAAAGGGCAAACACATACATCAAACGCTGTATTGACAAAACTGACGATACACTCTCATGCGAAGTAGCTGACACTGGACCTGCGGTTTGTGTGCAGTCACCATCCTGTTGGTTTCAAGCATCGGGGGAAGATAGACACCAGTTGCTAGAGAGCAGAAAATTTGGGATCTGCAAGTGTGATGGAGAGGCAGCAAGGCGCCAGGAAGGAGGAGTAGACGGCATGTTCCCTGGACTATCTATGGAAAAAAACGAACATGAGCGAGAGTTGTCGTGTACAAAGCAGTCACAAAATATACCCGTGAGAACCATGGGTGACAATGAAAATACATCAGCGGGAGAGAGATATTGCGCTTCCGGCAAAGCGCGACCGATCACTTTGGGCGGCAAGATCGCACTCGCCGCCGTAATGGGGTTGAACTTTCCCTGTTATTTCTGAGTTGGCATCGCCTATCAAGTGTGCAGAAGAATCAGATGGCGACGTCGATGCCGTTTCTTGATCGTTTTCAAGAGGCGCCGGTCAAGTTGTCGCCGTTGTGCAATCACCGTCTTCAGATGGCGCCAGTGAAGTCGTTACTGTCGATGCATGATCATCTTCAACATCTTTAAAGTCGTCACTGGCGTCGAGTTAAGTAGTACCATGCTGCGTTTCAAGGGACTGTGATATAAAACAGTTAACTCAGGGCAATTAGCACAGTCGCGGTTCATACTGCAACTTACAGTTGCATATGAGCCGATCACTTTTTCAACGGCAGTCAAGTGGGGAGTAACGTCCTAGTTGTGACATGATTGAACAGTGGTCACAGCATGAGACGTCAATGCCTGCAACAAGTACGACGCCAGTCAATGTCCAGTACGATCGATGACGTCGACGGAAGACGGTTTGTCGACAAGTCCGCGACAAAGAACTTCACCAAATCCATTCACCAACGTTGAAGAGTGGCCAGCACTATCTCCAATTTGGTGAGGGAATCCCTCACAAAATTGGAGATCGTTCAGGCCCTCTCAGCAAACTTCACATCCTTTTCCATTGAGGAGAACATTGCCTCTACCTCGGTCAGTCACTGGGTTGGCTTTGCTCCAGACATCCCTCCAATAACGAATGCAACCAGAAGCGGCAATGTGTAGGGAGGGCGAGTCTTCCGCCCTCCCTACACATTCCCGGTTCTGGTGGCATTTGCCATTCGAGGGATGTCTGGAGCAGACTATCAAAGGGCATACTGGTTCTGGTGTCGTTGAACAAGAGGTATGGCAGAAGAGGTGGGACGAGTGGAGGGGATAAAGGATACGACAGCCGAATGAATGACCTACGACGCCAGCATGCACTGTATATATGCGCAGCAGGTCAGGCCACAGTTACCTAATTCCTGCAGGGGGCATGGGTAAGCGAAGTGAATCCAGTAGAGAATGTATGATGTTGCCTCTTTTAGGATGGCCCTCAGATGCTGTTTCTCAATTTATATTGGTCCTTATATCGGTTAAAAGGCCCTGAGAGGGCCATCATCTGCCTCAGGGGAAGGTTTACTATCTTTATGTAAAACCAGGAATGTATGGTATGACGAACGACTTAATATCAGTCATACACTATTATATATTGTTACGATGGCATATCCTGAATATGAATGTTCTCGTGTGACAGGCCGCGTCGGCTTTGTGCACCCTATGGATCGAATGTTGTTTGGCATCATGTTCGGTACTGCCGCGATAGGGTAGGAGCACAAAATTCTGGGGAATCTTCTCACACCTCCTGCCACTACAACAACCACAAATTCTAACATTCGAATACGCACACGCACCCTCTGTTGGAAATGTATATATGGGAATTAGACACTTTAACACCTAACGCCTAACATCCACCCTAAAACCTAACACTGTAGCACTTAACACATATCGCATACCCTAATACCTAACACTGTAACACTTTCATCTAAAGCTTACCCACCCTCCTATTGATACAACGGCTGGAGTGAATGGAAGAGATGTGTGGTAATGTAGCTAGTGTATTTCTATAGCTATGCAATATATGTATGTACTTTCTAGACCAAGTATATGCACTTGAATGGTGACACAGCCCTGTTTTGGTTCTGTTCAAGTGCTAGTCTGGAAAGCTGGTGTATGAGCAACCCCTGTAGTGCCTTTGGAATATCACATGGTGCCTGTGATGTTTGGTCCTCAGGAGAATGTATTCGATAGCGTTGACTGATACCGACACGAGGGTTGCCGAAGATGAAATTTTTACTGTTTCAATTGGTATTCCATGCTGTTTATTGTCTTGAGGACGGTCAGTACGCTTTGTCTACAACCGGTGGGGCAGAGAAATAAGCTCACCTTGGCACGTTACCCCGGTCGATATTCTTCCACTTGAACCTTTTAGTGTTCGGTTACAACGGGTGATATGGTCAGGGGTCGACCCGTAGTCGTCATGAGAATAACTGATTGGTGGTGTAGACAACATAGACAGAGACGGCAAGCATAAGACTACGGTCTCCGGACCAAGCCAGGATAGGAACCCGGACATAATTCTTAAAAATCAGGGGCGATGTTGGGGAGTGGTAACCATCCAGAAAATATAATAAAATATTTGGTTTAGAGCAATGATTATGTGTCGTGTACCATGTCGTCTACAACGAGCACACGGAAAACAAGGTTCTTTGCACTCGTTGAGCCAGTCGAATTAACCCTCGAATGTATCCTTACAGGTCCCAAGTGCCATGGTCGAGGCTGTCCTGTTCTCGTCGTGAGTATGCTGTGCTCTAGTTAGCAGTGTGTACTGTGTTCGTGGGGTGGAGAATATTTTATAGATGAAGGGACGTAGACGAGGCTACAGCTACGAAACGATGTTAATAAGCACAAGGATATCGAAAAGATATACGACAAAAGACATCACAAACAGGGTAATAAGAGCTTGTCATCATCGACACATTGTCAATGACGCTTGCTGTTGAGAGCGGCGCCCGAGGGCTGGATGCTGAAATGTAGGAAGTCCGCGAGGACAAAAACGAAATTCTGCGCAAACGGAATATTTGATGTCTTGTGGACCATCATTACGTGTCACACAGAATTCAACTTAGCTGGATGAATGAGCTTATTTGACTTGAACCGCTGAGCATATACTTATCACGCACAGGTGCATTCGCTGGGGCAGCCCGTTGTGGTTGCGAGTGTGCTGTGTCGCTAGTGATGCGCGTACTGCGACAGAAGGGGAGGAATATTGTATTGGTGGAAGGAAGTAGAAGGTGTGGCACCCACAAGACGAAATTAACAATACAAAACAATGTCCACAAGTCACAACCACAAGCCACTACAAACAAGGTAATAATCTGAAGAATATGACGGAACATTGTCGTCATCGACACATTAGCACCAGGAAAAATCCTGATCCGCGACCGCGCGGAAGGAAACAAAAAGCAAACAAATAAACAATGAATGATATTAAGAAAGTTAAGGCTGAACCAGAGGCTAGGCCGACACTCGGAATTTCGTGGATCAACCGAAGCACGGAGCTGGCACATGAAGGCTTGAAGACGAGATGTACATCAGCATGTTCTTACGCAAGCTCAAGAAACTCGAGGAAACTGGAACTCTATATGTGAGCGGACCCAGTAGACTACAGATATGATGCCGATTTGAATAGAATGGTTGGCTCTTTCGATGGCCAAGCCCATCACCGTGTATTCCTCTCCATATGGGTGACCGGTACACCGGTAACTCCTAGCCACGGAGAGAAAACACCGAGGTGAAGGTCAAAAAAGGGTCCAAGAATAGCAAACCTGGCGTTTGTGTCCTTCACAGAGAAGCAGTGCAATATAATCCCTGCCCGATCTGAAACAAAAAGTGACAGATCTAAATTCAAGTTTGGCTGTCAAATATATCACACACAAGATATGTTAATAGCGAATAGAGACGCCAAATATTGATATATAAAGAACTCCGCAAACTGCGTAGGTTTACGCGCGGAGCGATCCTTGTGGAAAACAATGTCGGCTAGGAACGTCCCAAGGATCGGGGTTGTAATGTACAGGAACGGCGGCACTGTCACGCTCTGGACAGGTACACGAGGCCTGGGAAACGTGTTCTGATAGATTGAAGGCCAAATGTATACGAGAAAGAAGAAGGCGGTGAGTCTAAAGTATGGAGAAGCAGTCAATTATATAATTCGGGTGTATAGATCCTGACAGCGGACACGGGACAAGAACATTCTAGAAGGAACTTCCTTAACCAGTGAACCAATTAGAGTAGACTCCTTTGTAGCGTGATAAAGGATTCAAGTGCTGCTAGTGCGGGCTATGGCAGTCGGAGAGGGAGATCCACTTCGTTGGTGTAGGTGGATACAAGGAAAGCGAGAGGTGTGAGTGTCACTAACATATCAGAGGCTAGCGAATAGCAACTGGATAACTTGGGGGAAGATGATAATAGAGTTCGAGGTTTCCACCTATGTTTTGAAACTCCGCGCGTGGTAATATATAATGAGCGACCGAGTCAATAGGGAGATCCCACCACTGACAGAAAAACCCACCATGTAACCTAAATTCACTCCCTCCACTCGTTATCGTCAAATTATTGCACCTCAAGTCGATTGCCACCTTGTTTACCAATGGATGGATGGGAGACCGGAATAGTCCCTCTGCCACCTTCCAACACGTGTCCATAGTGAATCCAGTCGTATTCCTTGTTACTACATACGACATCCCGTTGATTCACGTCCACGAAGATGCTAACGGAATACGTCGAACCGGAGAGAGTCCCAGGATCCCGCCAATTCCATCCCATCGTTCACATCTACGTGCGTCTGGATGCTAGATGAGACGGATGTGTTTTGGTACAGGTGAGAAACATTTATCGTGATAAAAAATAATTTCCCGCTTACAATAGTCTTTGTGATCCGGATACGGGTTAGGAGGATCCGAGTCTTTTTCAACTCGCCCAAGTACCAGGTGGTGGGTTTTTGAAGAAAGATTTCTCTGCCCCACTCAGCTGCAAGTGGACTACCAACATCCATCTCTCTACCACCATCTGCGGCAATAATCGTGTCCCATCCAGCTGTGTGCTTATAACTGTAGAACTAGCAACCCTGGAGGTAGGCGATCGAGAAGCGCTGGATGTGCCCGACCGAGCTCCATTGGGCGTTCGCCACCGAATTTCACTCGGAATGCCCAAACGAGTTGCACTGGACGTTCCAGAACGAGCTACATTGTACGTTCCCGAACGAGCTGCACTGGACGTTCCCGAACGAGCTGCACTGGACGTTCCCGAACGAGCTGCACTGGAGGCTCCCGAACGAGCTGCACTGGATGTTCCAGAACGAGCTGCACGAGGACCTACCCAGGCTGGCCATCACCTGCCTCACTCCTGTGCTTGGTGTGACGCAGGTGATGACCTGCCCGGATAGGACCTCGTGCAGCTAATTGTCGGAAAGTGCAGTGTCGGCATTCAGGTCACAATGTCTCTCACTACACCCGCCATGACGGGATTGGTGAGCGACATCGTGACCTGAATGCCATCTCGTACCCTTGAAATTGCGAGGAAGTAAGTGACTTTTAGCCGCTGGCTATAAGTCACTTACATCCTCGCATTCCTCCCTTGCTCCCGCCGCATCCGGACATTTACAGAAGAGCGTTAACTGACTTCAATGAAGCTGGTCACGGAATACGTCGAACCCGCCAGGAGCCCGCCAATTCTCAATGAAACCTATTCGTTCTGGCCAATCAACATAGTTCTGGATGCTAGATGAGAGGGATCGGTTTTGAACAGGTGAGAAACATTTATCGTGACAACAACCATTAACTTTCCCGCTACCATCGTGTTTATGATCAGGATACAGCTCAGGAGGATCCGAGTGCTTTTCAGCTTGCCCACATTTACCAGGTGGTACGGTTGAAACGAATGATGAAGCTCAAGTTCCTTGAGGATTGGCCCCTCAATCTCCTTCAATACTTTACCCCATCGCGACAAGGAGTCCGGTATGCCTGGATCGAAGGTATGGTAGTACATTGACAGGCCCATCGTTGTTCATAACAGTGGCAGCGTTCCCAAGAGTTCTGACTTCCCTGCCGGTCAGGATGCCACTCGCTACATCCGGCATAGTCCAAGGTCCTCCGTAGGTGTCTGCAGGAGGTTCGGAGCTGAGGAGATTTGAAAGATAGTAAGTGACTTGCAGCCCCGGACGTATGTATGACTTACTTGATTGGCACAAGATTGTCTTGGACGCTTCCGCTACCGGGAAGCAGTGCGTCTTTTCTCTCTGCCACTCAGCTGCCATTTTACTTCCAATAGCCATCTCGCTGTTGGTAGTCACTTGGAGCTGCGGGGAGATTGAAGTGGCAGGGCTTCCAGGCATCGGCGGTATGTGTATGAATTGTTTGATTGGCACAAGACTCTCTTGCACCCCCAGTCAAGCAGCGCATTCATTGGGAACTATCATTCGATGATGGCAGGGTTGCCGCACTATTATATTGGGTTCTGGCTATGTCCTATCCGTTTGCAATGCTCGGAGTAAGTAGCACACCTTCTAAAACAGGTTTGCATTACTCATATTTCATCCACTTCTAGCTGTAGCGTTTCAGTACCTCCCTAGAGAGAGGTGCACTGATAGTCAAGTAGACTTCCATCCTCCAACGTTATGCCAGTTACTGAGCCATCAACTGGGTAATTGGCATATTATGAATGAACCAAAGTCTATATTGACTCTCAGTGTCCTCTTTACTGGGATATATGTGTTGAGCACAGTAGAGTATAGGACTGACAAGCAGAAAAAGCAAGAGAAACTCACATACACCTCCATTAACACAGATGAAAAATGGTTCTGCTAATTATTGGTTAGCAGACACATTTTTCATCTGTGTCAGTGTCGGTGTATGTGGTTGTGTCTGAGTTTTTCTTGCTTTTTCTTCTTGTCACTCCTTTACTCTCCTGTGGTAACAGGTTATGGGCCCTGGCCAAGCCTAAACACCACCAGAAACTGTTGTGAAAAACTGAGGAAGGAATGGGGAGAGGGGAGTAAGGGATAGGGAGCAAAAGGTGGAATGACATGTAAGGGAGCATATATGCAGGTATATCAGTGAGAAAAAGGGATAAATATTGGAAAACAACAAAGAAATAGTTAGTAGATACTCAGAAACAAAATAGCAACCTGACTCACCAGTAGTAAATGTGCAAGAGAGGCAAATGGTGGAAACTTACATGCTAAGCATCTGCATGATCAGGAGACACGGGGGCCAGGAGAACAGATATTGTAAAAAATACAGAAGGGGAAGAGTGGAAACACATAGGGAGAAGGCACAAAGTATATAGGAGAAGAGACTCATATGTAAAGGAATGAAGAATAATGAAACTGGGGTGCATATATGCAGCCACTGAGGACCAAATGACAGGAAGACAGGAGAACAGGACATGTGACATAGCTTAGGAAGGAAATATTTGTTAAACACAAGGAGAGAACAAAGGAAATTTCACTTTGTATTCAATAGGCACTTCTGAGAGGTGTCATTCATCAGAAGATCACATCAGGGTGACCCTTAATAGGCTGACCCTGTATAGGCTCCACAGTTCCCACTAATTATAGATCATACTCATGTCACAGGATTTATTTATATAAACAAGAGTAGTTACAATAAATAAAAGCCAGTCTTGTACTAAAGAACTGCTACACTCATACCTGATAAACTACCCAGTGCATGCATATGATGTCAAACCAAATTGGATTGCTTCCTTACTCAAGCCCCCAGACCCAATAGGGAACAACAAAGAGGTGTAGTATATTATGTAGTTGGGGGTGGCAGATAGTGTTTCCTGGGGTTTTCCATGCTATTATATCAGAGAGTCAAGTGGTACAATGAGGGGAATAATTCCCTGTAATTTTCTATGAATTTAGATGTATTTATCTATAGGAAGTATATCACTCTATGGTGATTCTACTGGGAGCTGAGTCCCAGGTTTACTCTCTGCTTAGGCGCCATACTGGGAGACCAGCCTGGGCACCAAAGTGTCAGTTTATATATTTGTGGTCCTCCCACAAGTTAGATATAATGTGTAGTGGTGTATAATATTATATATGGTTGGAAACCCAACTGTGACCTGGCCTTGCTGTATGACGAGTAGTTGGTGCTCTAGTCCTAAGTGTTTTGGAACTGTGAGCTGGTGACCTGAGTGCTGTGACAAAACTTTGGTGTGAAGAAAGCCTAGTCATGTTCTCCAACAAGAGGATAGTAAGCTAATGCCTGTCTGGGTTGATGTCTAAAAAGAATTGTTTAGAGGGGGCCTTGGCAGGTGACTTGTTAATTACAAGTAGGAATAATAGTTTATGTTTGTGAACTATTATTCTACCCTTGCCTAGGATTATTTCCATGGATGTTCTATAAAATCTAGTTTAGTTCTTTTATGATGTTTTTGCATACCTTTTATATTTTAACCATGAAACTTTCCACTTCAACAGTGGAAGGGTCTGAGTAACCTCTGTCAATAGTCTTAGTGGTCTGCAACATACTTAAGAGAATGCTAGCAGCACTAGATAATCCAGCAGATTATGGGTGAAGATAAGATTGCTTGCTTTTACACTACAGAACTAGTCTCTATATATACTAATTCTAAGCTGATTATGTAACTCCTGAATAAGGCAAGACCTTCCAGAATTAGTGAGAAGCTTACGGAAAGGGATGAAGGTCCTGGAATCCCCTGGAAGTCACAGTGTCACCCTTGTAGTCACTAATGACAAAAGAAAAGAAAAGTTCCCACAGCTTGTAGTTTTGTGACTGGTCATGTCACAAAATATTATTAGTATATGAGCCATAAAGGATATTTAGATGGGGAGTATGGACTAGTAGTTAAACTAATTGCTATGATATAAGGACTTGTAGCTACAGGGTTCATGGCTAATATTCTATGTGAATATATGCTCTCATGTAGACGATGCATGGCAGGTCGATCATATGTAAGCGCTGGTCCGAGGAGGTAGCAGGAGGTGTGAAGGAGAGTTGCATTTCTTAATTACTGTGATGGAGGATAATGGTTGGTGGATGGACTAGCTACTGTAGTACAAAGATCTGTAGCTAAGGGATGTGTAGCTAATTTTCTATGTGATTATATGCTCTTACACAGATGACGCACGGCAGGTCGATCGTATGTAAGCGCTGGTCCAAGGAGCTGGCGGTGATGTGACTGTAGGTCATGTAGGTCGATTGTGGATGATCCACAATAATAGGATATGTTAATACAGGCATGAGCGCGATAGATAGTACCTATATAGTTATCCCCGCTGGGTCCGAAGCCTTGAATGATGACGAGTAGTGCTTTGACCCAATGCGGTTTGACGTCACATGAGTGCGTCGAGTAGATATCAAATATAAGTATGGGGGGTTTTCGGTATGAGAGACTGGTAGTATTCATTGTAACTACTTTCTCTTTATACAATTAAATCATGTAACTAAAATATGATCCATAATTAACGGATTTTGTGGAGCATATGCAGGGTCAGCCCACTGTGGGCTGCCCCGATGGGATCTTCATAGAGATATGACACCTGTCAGTGGTGCCATTTGAATAGAACAACTTCTCCCTTTGTTCCCTTCTCGTTTACAACAGTTATTGCCCCTCTGAGTCATGTCCCATGTCTCATTCTCCTGTTTCTCAGTCATCTGTCCTCGGTGACTGCATATATGCATCCCAGTTCCCTCAGTTCTCGTTCCTTTACATGTGAGTCTCTTCCCCTATGTTCCTTCTATCTCCTCCTGTCTGTTTTCCCTCTGTCTCCTTCTGTATTCCATACATTTCGGCTCCTCTGGCCCCTATGCCCCCTGGTCATCCGGGCACTTAGCATCTAAGTCGCCGCCGGTTTGAGTCTCTCGCACGGTAACTACTAGTAAGTCCGTGTTCTGTACTACTTTCCACTGCATGCTCACTAATACATCTTCTGTACACTAGTTTACACTATTCTCTCCAGATTTATACAGAATACATGTTCAGGTGTGTTTTGGTTCTTTTCTCATCCCTTACTCCCTTCTCTCCATTCCTTCCACCGTTCGTCACAACATACCCCTTCAAACTTGTACAACTCCTAAAACACTTAGGAGATGTACATGTTTGCGAGTGGGGAGCGCCTTGGTCAGGATATCGGCTGGGTTCCACAACGTAGGGATGTAATGTAACTTGATATTTCCTACATTGATCTGTTCACAGGTGTAATGATAATGAGTGTCAACATGTTTTGTGCGGGATGTGTTGACATCGTCTCTGGCGAAAGATATGAATGACTGGTTGTCAGTAAAGAGGGGGATTGGTTTGAAGAGCCATTGGAAATCTTTTCCAAGTTTAATGAGCCATATGCCTTTGGTGGATGCGATGGAGCCTGCGACGAGTTCTGACTCCATGCTGGAGCATGTAACGAGTCCTTGTTTCTTTGATGCCCAAGATATGGGTGAGCCGTTGAATGTGTAGACCCACCCGGAGGTGGACTTTCGATCATTTATGTCTCCTGCAAAGTCGGCATCTGTATAACCAATCAGATCATGCGCGTACCCCTCCATACCTTCTCTTTTGGTGCTGTACAAGATCCCATGGTCTCTTGTAGTGAGAAAATACTGCAACACTCGAGTAGCGGCCTCCCAGTGGACGATCGATGGGTTGGACGTAAATTGTGCGCACTTGTTAGTGGCATATGAGATGTCGGGTCATGTGGATATGGAGCAGTAGTTGAGACTGCCTATGAGTGATGTGTAATTTAAGTCCATCGACGACGTGTCGGACTTGGGGCTGGATCGAAGGTTGTTGAGATGATCCATTGGTGAGTTGACTAGCCTTCTGGTGATGATTTCGAAGCGTTTGGCAATTGTGTCGATAAACGATGGTTGAGAAATATGTATTGTCCCCAAATGCCTGTCGCACATGATTTTAATGCCCAGTAATCTGACTGGCTCACCAAGATCTTGTATCTCGAAGCTCCCTTTGATATCGTCCACCATTCGTACCATCAACGTCTTTGAACTTGATGCAAGTAGACCGTCATTGATGTACCATCCCGTGATCTCCATTGATCCGTCTGCGCTGAATCGTGTGAATACAGTAGGATCGGCCTGCCCTGACTGAAATCCCACTCCTTCGAGTTCCCTTCTCAACATCTGATGCCACACTCTCCCCGACTGCTTCAGTCCATAAATTCCTTTGTTTAGTTTACACACCATGTGTTCATTCCCCTCCTCGATAAAGCCCTCAGGCTGACGCATATACACATCCTCCTTGAGTAATCCATTGAGGTAGGCACCTTTGACATCTATGTGTCTGAGCTCGAGATTGTGCTTTGATGCTAATGTGAGGATGAGTCATATGTATGTGAACCTGATGGTTGGTGAATACATCTGATTAAAATCGAGTCCCTGTATCTGTGAGAACCCCTGTGCGACAAGATGGGACTTCAACTTATTGACGTGTCCCAGGTTGTCCCTCTTCACCCTGAATGTCCACCGACTCCCTACTATATTGACGTCCGGTGGCCTCTCAACTAGCGTCCAGGTGTTATACCCCTTCAGGGTTTCAAACTTGTCCTGACATGAAGCGTGCCACTGGTCGGCGTTGGGTAGGCGCATTGCCTCTTTGTAGTTAGCTGGCTCATCAGCAGCTAGCACGATGAAGGCAGATTCCATTGTCGTCGAGTTGGACAGTCAGTATGCTAGGCTATTGATGTCAGCAATCAATGCTGCATATCTGGGTGCGTGCCTCTTTCCTCTCCCGTATGAGACATTTGATGGGTTGAGCCAGGGTCCATTTTCGAAATCCTTGGGTGCATGTTGCTCCCCATCATTGACTTGGTCTGGCATGGCCTCAATCACGTCCTCAACCTCCGCTTCCTCCAATCGTTCATCATCTTCCACTTCTTGTATGATCGCTCTGCTGGGTTGTCCGCCAGCGGCCGGATTTGGGACGTCCAGCCAGTTGCATTCTGGTGCTGGGGTGGACACGGGTGAGACTGTGATGAGGGTATTGTTAACCCTCAACTCTGGCTGATCATCGTCCGCATGTATAGTAATACATTCTATATGCTTAGCTTCATCGAATACAACGTCCCTCACTTTGATCACTTTGTGTGTTTGGGGGACGTAGACTTTGTAAGCCTTTGAGTTGTCGTAATATCCTACAAAAATCCCCTCGATTGATTTGAAGTCGCCCTTCCTTCGTCTGTCTTTTGGTATGAGCGCCCAACATTTACAGCCAAATGTCCTGAACCAGTCGATTCTGGGTCGAGTTCCCCAGAAGGCCTGATATGGTGACATGCCGATTCGTCCATGTAGTATGCGGGTCCTGACAAAATTCACCGTGTGAATAGTGGCGACCCAAAATCTTTTTGACAGTCCCGATTCATGCTGTAACGTGAGTGCCCCTTCTTGTAGCGTTCTGTTGTATCTCTCTGCTATCCCGTTATGTTCGGGAGTGTACAGGGGAGTCGTCTCATGTATGATACCGCTGTCAATACAAAGCTTTTGGAACTGATGACCGGTGTACTCCCCTCCATTATCTGTCCTGATTTTTTTGATATTTATTTTCTTTTGTCGAAGTAACCACGCGATATATGCGATGAAAGACGAGGTGACTGTTGTACATTCTTTGTCTTTGAGAAAGTCGATTTTTGCGAGTCTGGAAGTAGAGTCGATCCAAGTGATGAAATATTTGAAGCCGTTGAAAGATGCCTCGAAAGGGCCACATACATCTGACACTACAATATCGCCGATGTCAGTGGGGAGTTCCTCAGTGTGTAGGAACAATGATCGTATCTGTTTGCCAAACGGGCAATCTGTACATTGTGGTATAGGCCTGGAGTGGTCATGGGGTCGAAACCCGATAGCCGTCTCCTGCCTCTTGTCAGGAACCGTGCATACTGACAGGCCTCGGGAAAGCCGAAGGGGTCGGACGGGTAAAGGCCAAGTCCTGCAGGCTAGAAGTAGTGGCATGGCTTCAACGTGCTCATGCGTGCCACCAATTTGGGACAGAGGGATACCTGGGAGAGTGCCGAGAGTGTCGGCC
>QLPG01007732.1:0-10911 GCA_003314385.1 Gomphus sp. MG54 | reverse complement strand
AACGGTTTTCTAATCCCTTTTAAAAATCACTTTTCCAATCTCAGATATCTCGAATTCGGGTTCGCCATCAATTATGACTGGGGGCGGAGGTGGTTGAATGTGATTAGGAATGGGATTAGGAGTAGCTGGCTCAAGCATTGAAACGTGGAATATAGGATGTACTGCGTTCATGTAGCCTGGGAGTTTCAGAGTAACAGAGTGAGTACCGGGACATGCAATGATTTCAAATGGACCCAAAAACTTCTCAGCTAGCTTTTTCGCAGGACAGGTGGTCCTGAGGAATTTGGCTTTGATAAACGCGAGACTGCCAATGGCGAAGTCTGGAGATAGAAGTCGTTTGGTGTCAGCTGAGGATTGGTACATTTGTTGAGCATCGAGGATGTTGGTTTGAAGTTGCTGGTGCAACTCGTCCAGGTCGACTATGAAGTCTTGCACTCGTGATAAAGCGAGGTTGCATTCAGGATGAATGGCGAGATTGGGATGATAGCCTTTGTTGGCAAAGAAAGGTGAGATTCCAGTGGTGGCACTGGGAGCGTTGTTATAGGCGAACTCTGCAAGGGGTAATAGTGGGGCCCAGTTGTCTTGTTGATAGTTGCAATAGACACGGAGGTACTGTTCTAATGTCTGATTAGTACGCTCGGTCTGGCCATCGCCTTCTGGGTGATAGCCTGAGGTGAAGTGCAACTTCATGTCAAGGGCCTTCCCAAGAGAATGCCAGAAGTGGGACACGAATTCCGAGCCTCTATCTGAAGTGACATGAGATGGAATGCCATGTTTGGAGAATATGTGAAGTACGAAGAGTTCTGCAAGCTGAGAGGAAGTGATGGTGATGGAAGTAGGAATGAAGATAGACTGTTTGGTGAAGCAGTCGACTATGACTAGGATGGCCGTGAATCCCAAGGACGTGGGAAGCTGCTCAATGAAGTCCATGGATATCGAGTTCCAGGGTTTGTCTGATACTGGAAGCTGTTTGAATAATCCATATGGCTTGTGACGTTGTGATTTATTCTGCATACATGTCGTGCAGGACTTGCTGTAGTCTTTAACGAATGAGCGCATGCCAGGCCAATTGTAGTCGCATCTGATGAGGTCTATGGTTTTGTTAATTCCGAAGTGTCCAGAAAGAATGTGATCATGCTTATGTTGTAACACATGTAAGCGTAAGTCTTGGGCCTCAGGAACATAGATGCGATTGTTGAATAGCAACAGACCATTGGAATTAGTCTGCCACTTCGGGTCGTCGTTATTCGCGAGGTGTTTCTGGGCTAAGGAGTCAGAAGGAAGATGATGTCTGATGTCATTCAGGATACGCTTGGTGTCTATAAGAGTCGAGGCCCTCAGTACTGGTTCGACAAGGCTCATGGCTCGAAGGGACGTGGCCAACTGATGTTGAGAGAAGATGGGTCAAAGGTTCTGGGGATTAATGGTGGCGTAGTCGCTCATCCCCTCCTTAAGGTAGATGTCCCATCGTCTAGTGAGCGAATCAGGCTTAGTGCCCAACCGACCTGGTCTGAAACGGATGACAGGATTAAACTGAGAGAGGTATTCCAACCACCTAGCTTGATGTCTAGTCAACAACTTGGTCGTACAAAAGTATTCCAAGTTCTTATGATTGGTGATGACATTGACAGGGTCGCCGGAACCTTCTAAGTAATGACGCCACTTTTGAAAAGCTTCGAGAATTGCGAGCAGTTCTTTGTCGTGCACATCGTAATTGAGTTCTGGAGAGGTGAAAGTTCGGGAATGAAATGCACTTGGATGAAGCTTGCCGTCTGGGGAGTGTTGGGAGAGTATAGCTGCTAAAGCGTAATCTGACACATCTGTCTCCACAATCAAGGGCAAATCAGGAGTCCAATGAGTTAAAATGGGGGCAGACGTGAATGCCAGTTTCAGCTTATTAAATGCATCTCTACACTCCTCACTCTGGTTCCAAGCCAGACCTTTGCAAGTGAGTCGAGTAAGAGGAGTCATAATAGAGGAATAGTTGAAAATGAATCTCTGATAGAAGTTTGCAAATCCGAGGAATGATTGGACGTCTTTGACTTTACGTGGCTCGGGCCATTGAGTGATGCATTTGACTTTGTCCTCCACCATCGTAAGACCTTCTGGTGATAGGACATATCCGAGGTACTCGACGGACGTTTGGTGGAAGGAACATTTGTCTTCTCAAGCGTACAAGTTGTGTTTGCGTAATTGTCGTAGAACTTTGCAAACGTGTTTGATATGCAAGGATTTGTCATTGGAATAGATGAGGATGTTGTCCAAATAGACTATGGTGCAGTTGTCTAAAAGGTCGCCAAAAATGTCGTTCATGAAGCGCTGAAATGCAGCAGGGGCGTTAGAAAGTCCGAAAGGCATGACAAGCCACTCAAAGGATCCATAACATGTCCTAAAGGCTGTCTTCCATTCGTCCCCTTCTGCAATTCGAGCGAGGTGATAGGCGTGTCTGAGGTCGATTTTAGTGTATATACGAGCTTTCTTCGGGGCATCTAAGAGGTCAGAAATAAGGGGAAGTGGATAACGGTCCTTCTTCGTGATTCTGTTTAGACCACAAAAGTCTACGCAGAGCTGCAGGGAGCCATCCTTCTTGCATATGAATAGTACTGGTGCGCCATGTGACAATCCCAAGGGTTGAATGAAGCCCATGTTGAGGTGTTCGTCGATGAAATCTCGTAGTGATTTGAGTTTGGATACTGAGAGGGAATAAATGGGACCAAGAGGGGGCGAAGTGCCATCCTCAAGGTTGATTTTGAGATTGTAGGGTCTATGGGGAGCTAAAGTATTACCACGCTGTTTACTAAAGACATCAGCGAAGTCATGATAGAATTCTGGAACATGCTGTTTAATGCTATCCAGGTTGTCTGAAGAGTCAACCGTAGTGGAGCCTCGAGTGTATTTGTCGAGATCCACGAGGTTGAGTTGAAAGGCCTGCGAACCCTAGTTTGCAGGTGTGAACAAATGCTTCTGCATTAACTAGGGCTATCTGCGGAGCCTCCAACTTCGGAGATGGCGACGGATTGCTAAGAAGCAGGGTGCTAGACTGTGAAGCAGCAGTTGAGGCCTGAGGTGTCGGAACAGTGGTCGGTTCCGTAGACTTGAAGGTTATACTGCCCAATACCCAGTCAATTGATGGATTGTAGCGGGTGAGCCAGTTGAAGCCAAGTACTGCAGAGCAACTGCCATCCAACGTTGTCACGTAGAAGGTAACATTCTGAAGTTCGCTGGTCGGAAATTGGATCGGAATTGTCATAGTCTGAGTAATGACAGAGTTAGTAGAACCATCAAATAATTTCAACGGAATAGCAGGAACTGAATTAGTAGGCAAAGAATATTTTTGCACAACTCGTGATTCAATAAAGCAGTCTGAAGAACCACAAGCTAAGAGCGTAACATGAGGAAGTTCGGAAATAAGAGAACAAGACAGATTAAGTATAAGCGAAGTTTTTGAAGTTTCAGAAGTAGAAGATACGCGAGAAATAGGAGAATTAGAAGAAAGGGCGTTCAAGGACAGCACGTGAGAGAGGCTAACGCAATCCTCAGCTTGTACATTTCCGAGGTTGCACCTCATTTTTTTGACTCCGTTGCCATGTTGTCTTCGGCATTGGTGTCGGACATGCTTGCTTTGGTCGTGTGTGCTTTTGTTGCTTTCTTATTGTTGGAGTTGTTGGATTTGTTGTTAGAAGAAGAGGTCAGGATTGGGAATTGGATTTGGGGCAGTCCTTGACCATGTGACCTTTTGAAGCACACAAGAGACAAAGTCCCACATTGATTCGCCTTTGACGTTCTTCAGGCAATAGCTTCCCGTCTTTTCCAAGCTTGGACACAATGTCCTCAAAACAAAGGACTCCATTGCAGTGTAAATTGCACACTATGCATGCTTTCCATGTCGGAAAGGGAGAAAATCATTGCTGGTAACTGCCATTTGATTCCTTGTCCCTTCGCCTTCCTCCTCTCGCATGTCACTGAATCGAAACCATTGAAAGTAGTCGCATTGGAATACATTTCATTATCGAGATGGCACGGCGTGGACACCGCAGCAAGGAAAGCTCCCTTTGGAATGCGTGTCCCATCCGAAAACTAAACTCTTTGAGCACGTCTAGTCAATGACACTTTCCCAAAGTCAGCTTAAAATGCGACAGGCTTGGCGTGTCATTTCAATACTCACAGTCGGCTTCATCCGCTGTGATTCTTTCAAAAAGCCGTCTAGTTTTCTCATGCGCCCCATGGCCACTTTTGTCCAACCGAATTCAGCCACTACAGCTTCAATTTCCTTGTGGATGGTTTTTATGTATTTGGGACGAGAGGGGAATTCAAACAGTGCCCTGGTGAAACGCTATCATAAAATGCGTTTTAGTTGGGTTATTGGGTGGTATGGAGACGAGAGACATACTAGGGAACTCATGTTGATTGCCTCAAACTTAAGCATCAAAATATGGTAGGTGAGAGCTTCAGGTGTTCGCTCCTTGCCTTTGACATCTTCGAGGACTCAATGACAGTAAATCAAGTTGGTCACATCCTTTGGGAAAGAGTACTAACGGGTGTCTGGGTAGTCAGGACCATGTTTTCCTATTTTTCGCAGGCCCTCTTCGATCATGGGTTTGAGAAATTTCAGGGTAATTCCAAATGATTGAGGAATGTTTGTGAGAAGGTGAGCGGCGAACCTTTGATAAGGGATAATATTTTAGCGGTTGGGAATAGCATGATATATATTCATAACATACGATTTGAGGAAGTTAGGAAACTTCCTGATTATTCTGTCGCATGCCACCACATCTGTAGTAATTTAACATTGAGAGCAAAGTATCCTGCATTACGGCCTAGGAAATATACACAACCATCCTCGAGATGTTGGAAATTGAACATACACAGAAGACTACGGACAAAATGCGACTCGAAGCCCGGGACACAATCCTCCTCATCTTCCTATGTGCTTTAACTTTGGTCCAGCTTATAGACCGCAAACAGCGTGAATATAGGGACATATTCAGTTAAGTGATGGTGGGGATACCTGATATATGGACGTACCTTCAGGGACTAGAATACTGACGACAGAGATAAGATATTGGTCAGTCCAACACTTTTTCTAAGGTCTTTAAATCGATGAGACGACAAGATATTCTTCAAAAAAAGTCAGAGGCGCACATCATCCTCTACTGTTTCTCTGAAAGATAGTACAACATCTGGCGCTTTAAGTATTTCTTCAATAAGCTATAGTCCTGAAACCATCATACGCTAATAGTTCATCTCAGGGACGCGAAATATCCCTAGTATGAGCTCTCATATCACAATGCAGACATAATATCTTCATTGACCTTGGCATAGCCTTCCCTTATGAAATCTGTTTCACTCTTGGCGAACTTTCTTGCACCAAGGTTAGACAAAATAAAGGCAGTTCTTCCAACTGCTGGAATTGCAACCTATTTACATGATTGTACGAGCAGAGTATCAGACAGGTAATTGGCCGATAGTTAGATAGAGGCTTTTGGAACGTGATGAGACATACATGATGAAGAAGGTGAGGAAAGCAACTTTAGCCCAAGTGTAGTTGAATGCAGGGTCAAGTTGAACTAGAAATTGGGAGGAGGGAGCAGCTCAGGGGGCTGCACTTAATCTTGAAAAGCTTGAGGCCATAACAACAGAGGAAAGGGATTCACAAAAGTCCAGCATTTAACAAGACAAAAGGCACTTCCAGGCATTCTAGTGACCTGCCATGAGTGTCCTAGCCACCCTTCCAGTAACTTGATACCACTACTGCAACCTGTGGCCACTTTCTGAGGCTGTTTTCTAGCATGTTTATGCTATGTATGAAGTATGCATATGATACAGGTTAAAATTTGTGTCTCGTGTGTCTACAGGGGCAGAAATGCTAATAAGAAAGCAGTAGGGAAAAATGGGGCATGTAATAGGACCCCTGAAAGTGACGGTAAAGGCCTGATCTGAAATTTTTCATTTCTGTCCAGACTAAAATACCAGATGATTTTCATTTCCATCTCGACTAAAATTCAGAGGAGACAGTCCATCCGGACTGAGATCTACCCTTCTGACCGCTAGCAAGGTCTCTGTCCAGATTAGGATCTTGCCATAGAGCATGGGAAGGGAAATGGGATTGAAAGGCTGAAAAAAGTAGAATAAAAATAAAATAAAATAAAATGACACCATATTTAAATGTTTAAACTGGCAACAAAATACCTAAGCTTCACAGGTAAGCCACTAACCACCAGACTGTTGGGCCACCTCTGAATTTTTCATACTGAGTAGACATACTTCCGTCCGGATCTGGGATCCGGCCACAAGCCCAAAAATGCCAGCTCGTCCGGACCCGTACCAGCCTTGAGGTCATTTTGGTCCTTCCGTCCGGACATGAACGGCAAAAGTTTCCGACCTCAACGCCAAAAATCGCTCAATCCGTCCGGATTTTGGATCCGAGTGCTCGCCTGACTTTCAGGGGTCCTCATGTAATGCACCCAGACCAACTCTTCAGTCAAGTGGAATCTACGAGCATGGCCGTGCGGGCGCTCCAGGGGGGTGCTGCTATCGGGCGTCGCGCGCTGGGACTGTGATGCTGGAGGGAGGTCGGTTCTACGGATGTCTTTGCTCAAGGCAAGTACCGTAGTTGGAGGCCCATTGTTCTAGGGCCTCGGTGTACATAGAGAAGATGGCCATCGCGGCGTCCTCGCTCATCTACACCAGTCATGTGACGCCGTGAACTTACATAATCATGTAAACAAGGTATTAATAGCCGTTGGACGTCTATCAAGAGCAACTCTGAAGGCCATCACCATCCCTTTGAAAAAATGACTTCGTCACTAAAATTCACAAGAGGGTCATCGTTATTGGTATTACGATGATTTTGAGACGCTCTCAGAGTCCATATTATTTCTATTTCGTCATCGAACGCATTGGGACAGAATTACTCATTAAGATACTGATGAAGACCTTCCAGAATGCATAGGAGGGCTTGGTTTTTGTTGGACCTTCACCCTTTGTTATTGCCAGGGACTTTAAGAGTCAGCGTTTGGCCTGGCAACTGCCGTCGTAACCTGTACGTTTACAAGGTGCTCTGCGTACAGTTGTCCACTATGTCGGATAATCTTCAGGCTTCTTCCAAGTTGCGATGAAAGTCACTCCATGACTTCTTAACTCTAAGGTGAGATCAGACCGACAGTGTTCTGTATTGACGTATCACTGTCGCCTGTTATGCCTCGGCGCCCACCTTTCGAAATTGCACGACACCCGTGTGCGTCATGAACCAATATCAACTGACAGAAGGGCGATGAGCGAAGCCTTCACTCGCCGAAGGCTTGCCATGACTTTATGCGTAAATATCAGCGGAAGTGACACTGCCAAAACGCACCAAAGCCATCCGATTTTCTCAGTCACGCCTCTGTGGAAGCCAAAGCCGTCACATGTCTCGAAGTCAACATCACTTACACTATATATTACACAATAGCAACACAATGAAAGTATTAATCAACCTTAACCGCAACAAAATTTCTTGTCAGCAGATTAAACACACTTCCAAAGAGGAGGGCAATCAAGGTACTGGTCATAATAATCACGTTATACCGCATGCCGAAATCCGGCGTCGCAAGATCCACAAGAAGTGTATTGGTATATATCCGCGATAGCGTCGAGCTCTCGTTTGCAAATTCCAACAAGGGAAGGGGCAACAGTATGGCGGGAGGCAGGTCCCACCCGCGCTGCGCATCCGGCGGATGTTCCGTATATCGCAGGAACGTCTTGTCGAACGCAAGCGTCAGATGTACGGAGCCAAGCGGGGAAGGAGGAGCGTCGGCTCGAGCAGCGTCGGGTAGTTGGCGGTGGTAGGGATATACGTGAGTTCCTCCAGAATGTCTTCTCGCAGCTGCGGGTTGTCGTTTACGGTGATGGCGAGTGTGTGGAGGTAGAATTTTATGATACGTGGTTGGCTTTCTAGGTATGCCACGCGCTGGGGCACTGCGAATGTGTTTGTGATGGAGACGTGTAGACGCCCACTAGCTTGTGATGTTCCGGTATGGGAGCGGAAGATGGAGAGTGGTGTTAAGGATGCAGGATGGCGGGCTGGGAAGTATAGTATTCAAAACGAAAAGTTGGGGACAAAAATATAGAGCAACATACGATATGCAAAAATTTCCTCTTGAACATAACTTGATCCGATAGTCAATGGTGTTTTAACTAAATTTAATCTCAACGCATTGAATTGATAGAAGAAAAGCATCTCGCTTACTCGTGTTGACATCGTATATTGCCGAGCCATTCCTGGTTTCGGTTGCTTCAGGCGATAGAGCATAAGCATCGTTAACGGGTAATTCTATCGTGACCGTGCTCGACTCTGCCACCGGACATGTCTTATCCATAGTCCTCTCGAAGATATCCGAGGACGACCAATCTAACAACTAATCGTCATACACCTTTATAAAGCAACATGAAGAAAAAGTCCTCACCTCGTTTTTTTCCTGCAATAAGACGAACAGGATCAAACACAGCCTGCACGCCAAACTGCACCTCGACCCCCAAGTCCGCATTCCACAGAACACGTACACAGCCCGTGCCAATCGGCGTCAAAAAGGGGATGGGGATTGAGCAACGACGCGAACCCGGAACGCGACTTGCAGGGTAATGGTTTAATAAAAGGAGTAAGGTTCTCGGTGCATATGTTCTCGGATGGGTGAGATGTGTATGCGAGGCGTTGTGGAGTGTCTGGAGGCGTGAGTTAGAAAGGAGAAACCTCGTCTCTGTAGACTCTGGTATGCGCACCGGTGGGAAGATCCCCATCTGGCTGAAATGCGTACACAGGCGAGGTAGTACGACGCTCGTCCAGTTCACTCAAGAAGCACAAAAAAAGGCCTGCAAGAGCATTCCGCAGTCCTTACCAACGTGCGCCAAACCTTCATCGCCCCGTATCGTCAAAAAAGCAACAACAAGGAGATATACGGAACACAAGACTCACTTCACATCTCCACCATCTCCCATCCACACCCATAATTCTGCCCCAATTCCTATCCCTGGATCGTCCGGGTGACCCCACGAGCTATAATCCCACTTCCCCGCATTGAGGGAAAGATGAAGCTCAGTCATTGCATATTCGCGGATTATCTGCCCAAGAGTCAGCGGAACCACTGTGTAATGTTGAGCTAAAAGTAAAGACAAACCATGAGGAGCAGAAGTGGTGTGGATATCCGTCATGACGACTCACGTGCATCGTCTACGTTCAGCATTACGGTAAGGGAGAGCGTGGAACTTCGCCCGTAAGTAGCGTTTTGAACGAAAAATGGGTGTACAGAAGACAATCCTGTAATGGCTGTATGTGCAGCTCTTCGTTGAAGTGCTCGTCGGTGAGAACAGTGTGTGGCTGGCAAATCACCCAAAGGCTAATGCCTAGCCAGCAATGCAGCATCTGTGATCCAATGGTCTCCCAATACCAGTGTGTTTGGCATGCTTGAACATATTCTTTTGTGAATACAGGCACTTTCTATAAATTGTTGACTTACAGGTCACAGCGCGACACAATGGGTTACAATATTAGTAGCGCCGAGGCAAAACGCGTCCTTAACTAAGTTTTGCTGCAACATCCAAAGTAAGATGGTTCGCACTGACTATCCGCGCACTTCCATATCTACTAGGCTAGCTGAGAATATGCTATGGCGACACTATCCACAAAATTGTTCAAAGTGGAACTCACGGATCCTTCATGTTCTGCTTCAAGAGCTGCCTGCAGAGTCGTAATGAATGCAGAAATACTACGCACATCTAAAGTTGCTGCTGGCGATGTTGTCCGTGTGGCTGCGTCTTGGGATGAATCAAGTGTGCGAGCTTTTTTTTACTATATCTTGTAGATTATTTCTTCTGATATGTTGTTCTTGGTTAGGGGGGGATATACCATTTGCCATCATTATTGCATGGCCGTCCCTGGAGTTGGCTCATACAAGTTTGTGTCTTTATTGTATCGTGGCTGTTGAACATGGCTTATCTATCCTTTGACTAGGTATTCAACTTTCATCTCATCTCATTACATCCCGCCTGACTGAGGGTGCGGAAGCACGTGTTACTGTATTGCTGTCTGGCAATAAAAAAAGTCAGCCTGGAACTATATGCTCTACAAATTCTGTTAATTACGGATCATATTATTGTCAGATGATTTACATATATAAAAGCCATAGTAACTCACCTTACGGGACATCAAAACTGTACAGACCGTCCACTTATGTGAGAGCCTCTCGTCTCTATGGACATCCCCACACCAGAAGCAAACCATACAATCCCAAGACACTGATAACAATAACCGACGACAATAGCTCTCTCTTTTCCTTCGAGAAACACTGGGTATGTTTTGCACTAGACAAGAGCTAATCAACTCAAACTGTTGTTTTTCACAGTTGACTTGAAATATTTGACGCCATATCAAGTTGTTGAGGTAACCTAAGAAGGCAGACTCCATCGGTTTGAAATTATTACAGCAATGACCAGCTCTCAGGACTCGGTGTCTAGCCTTGCGAATGGAATAAACCATATGTCCCTGGGTGCCAGTGGTAGTGTTTCAGGAGCGCAGTCAGTGTAGGACGTGGGTTGGATACAGAAGTTATAGTTGAACCACCAGTGTCAAGTACCGTACCGAGACACGACCATTTGGCAGTGCCGACCGAGCAATCATCCTATATCCACGACCAAGTGCCCGCGTCACCTGTATAACACTTGGTGCGCCGGTCCCAGCTCGGCACATCCGCCATCCACATTCCTCGGTCCATCTTACTTCGGGACCTCCTGTCCTTGTACTATCTTTGGTTGCCAGCCTTGTCTTATAGTCTGGCACCTCCTATTGTCCTATCTTCGGGCACACTCTATTATTCTGTCCTTTATTGTTTTACCCCCGCGTCACATTCCTTATTCTAATTTTATTCGTTGTGGACAATA
>QLPG01007729.1:0-10392 GCA_003314385.1 Gomphus sp. MG54 | reverse complement strand
ACACGCCTCAAGAGTACTGTGGGTTTACTGCTAGACCGGGGAGCGAATGTGAACTTGGCAGGAGGGATGTACGGCAGTGCGCTTCATGCGGCATCGGAAACATGTCATAAGAGCATCGTGCACCTGTTGATCGACCGGGGAGCGGATGTGAACCTTCATGGAGGAAAATACGGCAGTGCACTCCAGGCAGCATCGGCAAGAGGTCATGAGAACATCGTGCGCTTGTTGATCGACTGGGGAGTGGATTTCAACCTTCAGGGAGGAATATATGGCAGTGCGCTCCAGGTGGCATCGGCAAGACGTCACAAGAACATTGTTCGGTTGCTCGTCAGGAAAGGTGCCGATATAAACGCACAGGATGGTTCCATGTTGTACACGGCAGCGTTAGCAGGGCACAAGGACATGGTTCGACTCCTCGATCTGGGAGCAGATGTGAACCTACAGGGGGGAGAATATGGCAGTGCGCTGCAGGCAGCATTGACAGAACTTCATGAGAACATTGTTCGATTGCTGGTCGAGAAGGGCGCCGATGTAAACGAACAGGATGGTTCTGCCCTATACCGAGCAGCTTCATTAGGGAATGAGGACATGGTCAGACTCCTCCTGGATCTGGGAGCAGATGTCAACCTACAGAGAGGAGAATATGGCAGTGCACTGCAGGTGGCATCAACAGAACTTTATGAAAATATTGTTTGCTTGCTAGTTGAAAAAGGTACCAACATAAACGAACAGGATGGTTCTGCATTGTACACGCAGCGTTACTAGGGAACGAGGATATGGTTTGACTCCTCCTTGATTTGAGAGCGGATGTGAACAATCAAGGAGGATTGTTCGGAAGCCCACTTCAGGCAGCTTCTGGAGCAGGTCATGACACCATAGTTTGCTTGCTGCTAGACATGGGAGTAGACATAAATATGCTGGGAGGATACTACGTTACTGCGCTACAATCAGCATCATTCATGGGTCACCAGACTACCGTGTCCTTGCTGATAGAGCGAGGAGCGGAGGTGAACTTGTAGGGAGGGAAGCGCAGGAGTGCGTTGCAGATGGCGTTGATGATGCGGCACAAAAATATTGCTGACTTACTGGCCGAGAAAGGAGCCGACATAACCATGCAGAGAGGGCAGGTTGGCTCTCCGCTTTACGAAATCATCATCAGGGGACGAGGGCATGGTTCAGTTTCTTTGGATCTAGGAGCGGATGTCGACATTTAGGGAGGATACTACAGTAATGTATTCCAGGCGGAATTAGTATCAGTTCAGAGACCATTGTTCAATAGTTACTCAACAAGGGGTCGGACCCATATATGCAGGGAGGATACTATGGGAGTGCACTGCAAGTGGCATCACTTATGGGTCATGGAGATATCACCTCTCTGCTGCTAGGAGCCTTGTGATCTAAGTCCTTGTACTTTTTCTTGTACGAATGTTTACTTATATCAATATTGTTAACCCTTTCCCCAAAGCCATGGGATTCAAAGTAGGGAAAGGATTGGTTTGCCAAGGGTGGGCCACGGGGTATAACGTACGACATTGCTGACTAATGGTCACGTGATGCCATGACAACATGGATCCAAATTGGGTCCACTGGTATTAATTCAAGTACCCCAGAAGTGTCGTAACTCAACGTTTGGAACATCCTTGAAGATAAGATTTTCAGAGGGGTTGAATCTTGTTGTTTTGGTGTTTTAATTATAGCCTCACGAATTTCTTTCCAAGAGTGCTTAGCAATCATAAATTCAATGGTTGAATACATTGTACTACTATTGGCCATCGGTTATCTATTACTCTAAGCTTTCTGTCCGCCCCTACACCGCTCGCCTATCTCACAGTGGACACCGTCCTTCTTCCTCGCCACAGTCATCTTGCTGTGCACCCCCAATAGCTATGCAAATAAATTTCACATTATCACCACATTTGTGCACAAATGGTTCGTTGTACCATGGATGTCCTGACATGTATTTATTGCAGTGTCATTGGTGAGACGCAGCAAAACCGAGGATGAACGTTTAAAGGACAGTGATGGATTGAATACAGTCATTCTGTGTTATGCAAGTAGCATGCGACAATGAATTATACAGTGAAAACTGGTATTTACTCAAAGGTAATGCCGTGTTTCAGTTGCCAAAGATCTCTAAGTACAAATGTCAAGCAGTGCTTTGGCAACCAGTGATTATCTTTTAAAGCTCCCTAAGCACTTTAGATCAAGGAATTTGTTTTCTCTAAGCAATGAACTTAGGTATTTCACTGTTTATGACTGGTCCTGGTTTCCAGGATCTCGGGAAGGAGATTATATTAGCCCGGATCGCACTCAGGGAATTGATACAATATTATTTTGGCAACCAGGGTTGTGCCAAGATATGAAATGAAGTGAACCAGATCGTGTTAGGAAGAGTTGAACCGAACCACCACACGTGAAGGATATATGCATCACCTAGCCATCGGGGTCACCACGATTATTGAGAAAGATTATCGATATGAAATCAAGTTTGACCAGACCTAGACGGAATGTGTGGGTTCTATTCAATAACTAAACGATCAAGGTCTCGCGAACAATTAAAGATTCCCGATATTAAATCGGGTCGGCCTGGATCAGGTTGGGAGTTTTTATTTATAATTAGGCGAGAACCATGTGGCATATGGGATCAACTCATATACATGCCGACCGGTCTAACCCAATTTGATATCGGTAATCTTACTCCATCGGTAGTGTGGCCTTGATCGCCAAGTGATATATGGAAACCATGTGACATTTCGGATCTGCACCTTTTCATTTGCCCAGTGATGGTCGTCACGTCACATATATACCCGAGCCCAATCCTATCTAATCTAATATGATATGCGTCGTGCCGGAAAACAGGACTTCCCGTGTATCCCTGTTCCGTTTAAGGCAGGAACTGGATAGTCAGCCCCAGTCACTAGATGATTGCGACCCACTTCAGAATTAGCTTCCATTGAAAATGAAATGATGTCAATAAGGTATTAGAACTTTGATTGTTATGTTCTTCTGGCTTTCGGTTAAATCAGCTGAGAAACCAAGTACATGAACACATCAGGAAGGCAATTTCATGGAAGACTCATGTCGCACAGGTCTGTTAGTGAAACACACAGATTGACGCTTGAGATCCGTTGAATATTATCAACGTGGCAGGCTATCGTAACTCAGAAACACCCTTGTGCATGATACATAAAAACACCGATATACCAGTGACAGACGGCTTGAATAAAGTAATGGTGCTTGCGTAGAAAAGAAGAACTGTTGCAAGTGTTGATTCCATCAACTTTTAAGTTTATGAGAAGTCAGTCCCTCCGACACCTGTGAGAAAATGGGGAAGGCTGGATCAGCGAGTTGAATTCAGATTTTATATTATGTAGGTTGCCGACCATGATCTGTTCACAAGAGGCTGACGGTGAAATGGCACATGACCTGATCAAAGTTGAGCAAGTGCTCTGAGACTTGATCTATTATACCCCCGCCGAGGCAAATAAAGGTATTTTTTAGGACATTCCTATCGAAAAATTTCTATGTATAAGTGAATACCGGCCCGAAAATCACTTATTTAATTGTGCCCAGAACAAGACAGTTTGGTTCAGGAAAGAGACTTCCTTTGTCGAAATTCGGGTTCCACATTGTAGCTACCACTGCATAAAGCTGCTTCTACTGTGCTCGGCCTTGCAAAGCATATTGATTAGATCTTCATGCGTGGTTTAACAAGTATATATCTCTTTAGCACAAGTGATCTTGGGGAAACCAGTCAATATACTAGATTACCTGAGGTCCAACCAAGTATTGCTCAATCTGCTATGCACTTACAAGGTTTTGTTCAATGCTGGTAACCCAGCCAAATGATCTGCCGCGTGGATCCCAGATCCCTGCACATGACAGAGTAAGACAAGTGGCTCAGAAATTGTGGTGATTTATCATGCACAAGAGTGTTTCTGCAATAGAATGGCCTGCCACCTTGATCATATCCAACGGATCTCAAGCGTCGACTTGTGTGTTTCATGAACAGACCTGTGCGACATGAATCTTCCTTGCAATCGCCTTCCTGATGTGTCGATGTACACTGTGGTTGGTTTCTCGGTTGACTCAACCAAAAGGCAGAAGAGCATACCAATGAAAGCTCTAATCCCTTATTGATATCACTTCATTTTTCATTGAAGCTACTGCTGCAGAGGGTCGCAATCATCGAGTGACTCAGGCTGGCTATGCCTTAAAGCAAACAGGGATACACTGGAAGTCCTGGTTTCCAACATCATGCATATGAGATTAGATTGGACAGGATTGGGCTCAGGTATATATGTGAAGTGGCGACCATCACCCAGGTCAAATGAATAGGCGTTGATCCGAAACGTCACATGGTTTTAATATATCACTTGGAGATCAAGGCCATGCTACCGATACAGTGACATGCCCGATTTCAAATTAGGCTACACTCGTTGGCATGTATATTATTTTGACCCGACATGCCACATGGTTCTCCTGTAGTTATAAATAGAAACTGCCAACACAAATGCCAACCCGATCCGGGCCGACCCGGGAATCTCGCGCGACTTTGATCGCCTAGTTATTTATAGAAGCCGCAACACAGTTCAGGGTCCCTGCATTGATTAGTCAGATTACCTGTCCACATAGAGTTCCACCGGATCGGGTCGGAAGGCGTGCGGCTAACTAAATGGCATTTGGCGATCAGGGTCATGCCAAGATCACCGATGTCAACTCAAGATATCCGGATCAGTTTGCATAGAATTTGATCCGCACTGCCACATGTGAAGCATTACTTGGCGATCAGGATTGCGTCGTTAATTGAGTGAGATTGCCGGTATCACCTTGAGTTACACCGGATCGGGTCGGTAGGTGGGCAGCTGCTAACTGGAATTTGGCGCTCAGGAATGACTGATTCAACTCAAGGTACTCAAGGTACCGGCGGCTACTAAATGGTAGTTGGTGATCGATAGGGCATATCAGCCTCAACTTCGCTTCCCCTGGATCGGGCTGGGATGTGTAACAATACCGATATCATATTGAGTTAGGTTAGTAGTGGGAAATAAATGACATTCTATCCATTCACCTATGGCGTGCGTTGTGTATCGTTTATTGATCGCGCCAATTTGGGCTCTACCAGCACCCATCCGCAAAGACACTCAGGTGATGAAACTTGACAGCTAGTTGTTCCATTGGAAAACAGCCTGAATATTCGACCTGTGTATTTACACTCAGTCCCTACAATACGCCAGCAATTGTGTCAAGGTCGATATCTTCGCCATGAGACCTAACCAGGCTAGCAGCGTTATAAAGGTGACTAGTGTCACACGAAGCACCACCGAGATCTGTAGTATAGTTACCATTGTTGGATTAATAAACCGCGTCGCCCTGACATGTGACCCAATCCTTGTTTCCATTGGCATTTATCAAATTTTTCTTTGCAAATCAAAAATTAAATGTTTCTAATGGAACATTAATTTGTTTGTGTATTTAGGCTATAAGTTGCTTACTTGGATCTGGTCTCCCCTCAGTCGTTTGACTTACACCCTTATGAGATTAGATTGGACAGAATTGGGTTCGGGTATATATGTGACGTGACGACCATCACCCAGGTCAAATGAAAAGGCATTGATCCGAAAGGTCACATGGTTGTCATATATACTTGGCGATCAAGGCCATGCTACTGATAGAGTAAGATTAACTATTTCAAATTAGGCTAGACTTGTCGACATGTATATGAGTTGATCCGATATGCCATATGCTTCTCGCTCGTTATAAATAGACACCGCCAACACACGCCCACCCGATCCGGGCCGAGGAGGGAATCTTTAATTGCTCGTGCGACCTTGATTGCCTTGTTATTTATAGAAGCCCCAAACACATCTCAGGGTCCCTGCATTGATTAGTCAGATTAGCAGTATCACATAGAGTTCCATTGGATTGGGTCGGACTAACTAAATGGCATTTGGCAATTCATTTGACCCAGGTGATGGTTGCCACGTCACATAGATACTCGAGCAAGATAATCACTGGTTGCTAATGCGCTGTGTGACATTGTATTTAGAGATCTTTGTCAAATGAAACACGGCGTTACCTTTGAGAAACTGCATTCAATCACTGTCCTTGAGACCTTCATCCTCGGTTTTGCCGCATCTCACCAATGACAGCGCAATAAATACATGCCAGAACATCCATGCCACAACCAGCTATTTGTGCACCAATGTGGTGATAATGGGAGATTGATTCGAATAGGTATTTGGGCTGCACATCAAGATGACTGTGCCTGGGAAGATGGACGGCGTCAACGTGGTGAGACAGGCGAGGTGTGTGGGTTTGGGGGGCAGACAGAGAGCTGAGAGTAATAGATAACCTGTGGCCAACACTAGTACAATGGATTCAACCATTGTATTTATGATTGCTAAGCACTGTGGGAAAGAAACTCGTGAGGCTATAATAATCGAAAACACTGAAACAACAAGATTCAACCCCCTCTGAAAATTTTAATTGTGCAAGGATGCTTTCAAACCATTGGTATGTTGTTCTAGCTGTGCCTGTTGAATTGCCACACTTCCGGGGTACTTGGATTAATACCAGTGGATGCAATTTAAATCCTCTTTCTGAGAAGAATAAAAATTCCATGTTTCATGTTGTCATGTGATCACGTGACCATTAGTCAGCGATGTTGTACTTTATACCTCGTGGTCCACTCTTGGCAAACCAATCTCTTCCCTTCATAGAATCCCATGGCTCACATATAAATGCTACAAAATTTTATCTATGACACTGGACGCACCCATGCAATTATTATTAGTTTCATCAGCATTAACTCATCCTACTTCCAAGACTAATCCGAATGTCAAACACGTCAAACTGGATATCCTTCAGTGTGGTTGTTCACGGTCGACTGAGATACAAATTTTGTATTGCTCGTGAATGCGCTTTAAAGCGGGGGCCCCAGTTTCATGATTTCTTCTATAAATGAAGATGCTAATGGGCTTACGCGTTCACCTGAACAGTTCCCTTGTGTGCCACAGCTGGAGTTATGTTCAGTGCGACATGTGGCGCGTATTTCCGTTCAAGTTGCGTCAGAGTTACTTTTAATTTCAACTAACAGAGTTTGAGGATTCCTGATAGAGTTTGAGGATTCCTGATTAATTACAGCGTTTCCAAAGATATGACGTTCCTATGACGTTCATCCTGTATAAGCAGCCTCAATTAAGCCAAGTAGGGTCATATCTGTAGTAGTGTGTAAATTTTTTTTGTGGTGCGTACACATCTTTCTGCTATCTGCTGTCGGTTCTGACAGATTGAACATTGTAGTCTGCCTCATGTCCAACAAAAGAAAAAGAAAAAGAAAAAAAGAATGACTTGAATTGGAATTACATAGTCCAGGTTTGTAAGGTGGGTATTGAAGACTTGTTTCTGCTTTCTGTATTAGTCAATTATCAGATCCATGAAAACTTTCATTTATGTTTATAGGCAATCAGGGACTCATCAAATCAAGCACTTCTCTATCTGCATTATATGTAAGCATTATTCATATTCTTTCCTTTCTGGTTCTTCTCTCATTTGAATTTTTTTTTCTGCTCCGGTTGTCTTCTCTGCTACTGACACCACTTTGTTTCTATTATTGCTCCCACAGACCCATAGACCTTGTTGCTAATCTGCTTTTGCGTAGTTGGGGTGAGCGTTAGCTTCTTATCTGCTCCCTCCGTCCTCTCGTCTGATCTTGATGATCGTATCAGTCTTGTTAAAGTGAGTCTCTCCGCTCTTGATTTTCACAGTCGCTGAACTCTCTTACAGCATGATATCTACATCACGACGGCACCGTAAAATTCCAACGAAGAAGGTAGGTCACAATAGTCTGAATCACCAAGTGCACAAGGGCGAGGAGCGAAATGGGACCAAAACCCTTACAGGTTCACTCTCCCATATTACTCGTGTATGCCTGTTCTTCCCATCAAAAAAAGGTACGTCTAGACATTCTGGGTATTAGTATAAACGTTGATACCTTTACAGTGAGAATGTCATGTTTCGCGATCCTCATTTTCCTTTCATTCAAGAACCACATCTCAAGCATGTGTTTCTCATCCTTCTCGAAGTTGGCACCGCTGCCTGCTTTCACCTGGGAACATTCCTCGTTTAACACTCTGCACTTTGCTAAATGAAGCACTGCTGTGTTTCCTCCCTAATTTCTGGGTGATTTTTCTCACTTGTTCCAAACAGATTGATTCTTAGTGTTGACTCGTATCTTGCTCCATAACCTGATAGCTTGTTCAATAGATGTTCACTTGTACTGGCAACACTTCTAATGCCAAGAATCGGGTCTCAGATACGCTAGAGCCACATTTATCATGCATCCCTGTGTTCTGCTGTCGGCCGGTGTCTTCTGCTATCTTACTGTTACATCAACATCTCGCTGGTGTCGGTCTCTAGTTCTCTCATTCTAATTCCAGCTTGCTTCTGATGTGACCTTGATTCATCATTTTCTCTGAAATATTTCTTATGGGTACTTCTTGAAACACGAAATGTCGGGCATGCGAACGGGCTTCACATGCTCTTTTCGTCTTTGATCGCCAATTATTCTCCCACTCCAACCATTTGTGATCCTTTCCTCTCTCATATTAAAATGTTTTGACTCTTCAGTTTCCCCTTTTCATTTCCACTCTGACTCTTGTCATTGCTTTCGTTCTTTCCTTGCCATCCATCACATCCATCACGACCAGGGAATCCTGGGACACTCGGTCTCATCGCCTGTACGCATGGAAATTTCGCGTGGGCCTTACATACTGCAAACCAACATAAGCGCACAAGGATTGTTTGCGGTTGTTGTTGGTTATCGGGGATTGGGGTTCTGATGCCGCTTCGGAAGGCTGTGCGTCTGCGAGTACATCAACTCTCATTCACACCTACCATCCCTCCGCAACTTAACTTGTGGAAAAGACATCGAGGCACTCTATTTCAGCTCACGCTCGACCGATGACGTCACCATTCATTCACACTACTCTTTCCAACGTGAACATGAGTACGTCTCTTTGTCCAATGTTGAAAATCCAAGAGCCCTGCGCTAATTCACATGTGTTGTGCCAGGTGCTGGAGGGAATGTCACTTTTCAGAATGTCATCAACCATCAGACGACTATTGGTAAGTTTGACTATTCAAACCTCGTAGCGCCGTATTTGTCTTAATACTTACCAACCCTCTGTTGACATTTCTTCTAGATGGAGGTCGGCAGAAGATATATGATTGGCTGGCAGCTCCTGACCAACGGTTAAAGCATGCGAGTGCTCGGAGGGAGAGACGAGAAACAACGGGGCTGTGGTTTGTGAACGGAGATCACTTCGAGGACTGGAAAATGAAGGACAACTCGTTCCTATGGCTTCATGGAAGGCGTGAGTTTCTAAGTGTTTCCCTGAGAAAATTGTTTGCCGCTGACTCACTTGTCCAGCTGGTGCTGGGAAAACAATTCTATGGTGAGTAGAGTGCGTTTATAGTGAGTCACGCTAACGCGTCTGGGATTCAGCTCTACGATCATCGAGAGTATTTCCGATTATTGCCAGAAACGACCTTTGCTGGGTTATGCATATGTCTATTTCGAGTTTCACTCAAAGGACATAGATGCCCGTGTAGTTCTCAGCTCCCTTGTTAAACAGATCTCATTTCAATTAGCCAGCACTCCTGACACCTTATCGAAATTATTCTCCCAGAACGAAGAGGGGCGCCGACCCCTCACACCTGAAGAGTTGATTTCCGCTCTAGAATCCATCATTCGCAGCTTCGACCATGTGTTTCTGATTTTTGATGCGCTCGACGAATGCCACGATCGTCGTGGACTCCTGAAACTTCTGAACACATTCCACAGCTGGGGGACTAGCACATTACACCTACTAGCAACTAGTCGCCAGGAATATGATATTTCCAGAGGGTTGAAGGATCTAGTCTCACACGAGGTTACAATGGACACAAGTTCTGTTGACGATGACATTCGGCTACACGTGTCCAAAACATTGGATCATGATGACGAGTTCCAAGTGTACTCGGAAGAGGACAAAGCATTAGTCCAGACAGTTTTAACCGAGGGTGCGCGTGGAATGTAATGCGGTCCGCTCACATATTTGCGATTTTTTTACTGACATCACTGAAAGGTTCCGATGGGTCAGTTGTCAGTTGGATGTGCTGCGAAGGTGCCGTTCTCCTGCCCAGCTAAAGAAAGCTGTCAAGTCCCTCCCGAAGACCCTGTACGAGACCTATGACCGGATTCTGTTGAATATCGAACAAGAAGATCGGAGATCAGCTGTCCGGTTGCTTCAATGGCTTGCGTTTTCCGTTGAAACCATTTTTCTGGGAGGAGGTGTTGAAGTACTAGCCACAGATCCCGACGCAGAAGATGGGGTTCTATTTGACCCG
>QLPG01007724.1:0-28143 GCA_003314385.1 Gomphus sp. MG54 | reverse complement strand
TGAATGGTGACTCGTGATTGATATGTCTCGTGTATTTGTCTCGGCTCAGGAATGACTCATGTGTAACTTGCTCATTTGTGACTCGTGTGACTCGGTATTGACTTGTATGATTGTAGACTCGTTGGCTTGTGTGTGTTTGAAAGAATTGAATGGGAGTGTAACGAATAGGTGGATATTGTATGTTGGTTAAGTAGTATTGTGATATATGCCGGTTTCCAACAAAACCACCCCAAGGCGTAACTTCAGGAAGGCAGACTGGGTTAAATTCTGACAGATGCTCGCTGAGAACCTAACCAAGACCGGTCTCCCTAGTGCCCCACCCCCCTGCACCCCCCCTAAAATCAACGGTTTTGTAGACCAGCTCACAACTGCAATTCAAGACACAATTAAAGGGTCTGTCCCCCTGTCATGGTCCACCCCCTACTCCAAGCATTGGTGGAACCCAAACCTCACTCAGCTCCATCATGACTATATATGTAAGAGCAGAGATGAATTTTGTACCAGGTTTACAGCTAGTTGGGAGGATAGCAAGCATGCTTCCAATCGTTCCAGGAACATGTACATCTCAGCCCTCTGCAAGGCCAAAGTGGATCACTGGAAGAGCTGGATTGAAGAGGCCAAAGAGAAAGACGTATGGGTGGCCAGCAAATACGTGAAAAACCCCCTTTCCAACAGGTCCCGTGCACACATTCCCTCCCTCTTCAAGAAAGGGGCCAATGGTCAAATTGTCTTGGAAGTACATATGGACACCGGCAAAGCAGCCTTATTCACAGACCTGTTCTTCCCACCTCGCCCGCACAACCTCCCCAATCTACCCGAAGACTCCCACCCCCACCCTCTGCCCCTCAAATTCTCTGTACCCGCACTACATCAAGTCACCTGCCATATCAACAAAGCCAGCCCCTTCAAGGCCCCAGGAGAGGATGGCATCCCCAATGTGGTCCTGAAAGAATGCGAGGCCATCCTCTCGCCCCTGCTGCATGCCTGTCTCCTAGCAGTCCTCACTACTGGATACTTCTCCAAAAGGTGGCACTCCTGGAAGACCATTGTGCTCCAGAAACCAGGAAAACCCAACTACACTATAGCCAAGGCCTACTGCCTGATTGCACTCTATGATACAATGGGAAAGGTAATCTCAGGGGTAATTACCGATATCACAGTATACCTCACAGTCAGACACAACCTGCTCCCACCCCGGCACTTTGGGGGTCTACCTAATAGGACGACCGTCGACTTGCTCCTCTATCTGACTCACCGGGTCAAGGAAGCATGGTGCAAGCAGAAGGTTGCAACCATAATCTTCCTGGACATAGCAAGCGCCTTCCCCAATGCAGTTATGGACCAGCTATTCAAAAACATGGCTAGGCTAGGATACCCATCTGAAATAGTATCATTCTTCAAGGCTATGCTTAAGGATAGGAAAACCATGCTGAGTTTTGACGATTTTACCTCACTGCCCATTGACATTGACAATGGTATCGGTCAAGGGGAAACAGCCTCAATGATCCTCTACCTCATTTACAGCTACAGCTTGGTGGCCATCCCACAAGGAGGCGACAAAGACGGCGGTGCCTACGTAGATGACAACTTCTTCATGGCCATAGCCAACACCTTTGAAGAATGCGACACGATGCTCAATGATATGTTGGACAAGCAATCAGCCTAGTCTGCGGCCCACAACTCCCAAGCTGAAATCTCAAAATTCCAATGCCTGCGGCTCATAAGGCACAAAGATTTAGTGCGGCCTAACTTCGTACACAGACAGACCCACCTAGTCATTGAATGTGTTGGTGAGGCACGGCTCCTGGGTGTACAGATTGATCAGGAATTACGCTGGCATCAACATGTCCAGCAGGCCCTTCAGAAAGCCCAAGGCCTCCTCCTTGCTGTGAACCAGCTCACACTGCCCTCCTTTGGCCTCCCCAAACAGCATGTCTGGCACCTCTATATATCTATGGTGCTCCCCAAGCTCGAGTATGCCCTACCAGTATGGTACACCCCGGTGCACGAGAACCCCAACACAGGAAGATGGACCGGTTCAATAGGACACACCAAAATTATGGATAAGGTTCAGAGGCTGGGATGTAAATTGATCACAGGGGCCTTCAGATCGACCGCCACAGATGTCCTAGAGCTTCACTCCTGGATCCCACCGACCCAGATACACCTGGACGACACCTTGATGGCAGGGAAGGTCTAATAAGACTGATAACTGACACACAGAGCAACAAGTGCCTTTGGGGCTTGTCAATATGGATGCTAAAGACAAGACCCAAAGGTGTGCAATGGTGTGTCATTATGGGCGCTTATTTTAAGTGCCAGAGAATGCACATGTAAAAGTGAAAAGCACAAAAGTGAAAAGCAGAAAAATGAAAAGCACAAAAGAGAAACACAAGTGCAAGAACAAAGCACAAGTGCAGGGGAATAAAATCATGACCCAACACACCTGCCATCACAAGGCGCTCAGATTAGCAACACTGCCCAAACTCCACCTGCTCTACAAAGCAGTGAAATGCAGCTCAAAGAGACGCCCCCAATCGCATCCCTCTGCAATTCACAACCTCCTCTGGCAGTACAAGATTCACCCAGATACCATAGAGACAATGGACTCGACCAGACACCACCCCAGCTGGCACCCTCAATTTACCACGCACATTGCAGACAGCAAGCCAGCGACAGCCAGTACATTAAGGATGAGGATGGATGACATCCAAATATTCTCAGATGGATCAGGACTCGATGGCAGCATCGGTGTGACAGTGGTCACCCCTCAAAATGGGCAGGCCCTTCAATACAGGCTGGGCAAAGACTCTAAACACACAGTCTTTGAAAGTGAAATTATTGGTGTGATTCTGGCACTAACACTACTGGAGACCCATCGAACTGCTAGATCTGCCTTGATTGCCCTGGACAATCAAGCTGTCATCCAGGCCCTGCAAAACAACAAGACCTAGCTGGCACAATATTTACTAGATACAGCCCACATGCTCATCCAGAGACTGAAGTGCAAATGCCGTAACCTACACATCCACTTGGAGTGGGTTCTGGGCCACATGGATATTGGAGGAAACGAGCTGGCCGACGAACATGCAAAGAGAGCAGCCGGAGGAGATGCAAAGAGAGCAGCCGGAGGAGATGTCACCCCGACCAACGACCTTCCAGAGCTTCTCAGAAAGCGCCTTCCGGCAAGTATCATAGCCCTGAAGGCCAAATGGAAGAAGTCTGTCCTCCAGCACTGGAGGAAAGTCTGGTCAAAATCACCCCGATATGCCAAAATATCCCAAATAGACTCGAAACTGCCAAACCACCAAATCTATAAGACATTGGGCTCCCTGCCCCGCAGAGTGACTAGCATCCTGATACAACTATGCACCGGCCACATATCCCTCAACTCTTTCCTTAAGAAGATAAAGGCATCAGACACAGTGTTATGCAAGCAATGCCGCCAGCCAGAGACTGTAGTGTACTACCTCAAACACCGCAAATGATATACAGAGCAGTGCAACCAGCTCAGACACAAGGCAGGGAAGGCCAGCCACTCCACTCATCGGCTGTTTGGAAACCCCAAGATCATCCCTGCCACCTTATCATACATTCAGTCCACACGCTGCTTTGAAAAATATACCGATGTAGCACCCCCCAACCAATGATAAAACCACAGACACCCTTCACTCCAACCTGGATCAGCTCTTGTTTTCTGCCGGTCCCCCTACTTTTGAGGGATTGGCCCTCTTATGCCTCCCCAGCCAATATTTTTACACCCCAGTCCTTCTGATATGCTCTCCCCTTCTGATACTTAGACACTGCCATTACCATGTATCTTGTAGTAGTAGTGCACAATAACCGTCTAGTGCTTCAAGCACTTTAATTGATATCTCTCTCTCTCTCTCTCTCCACAGGTTTGGATGGATATGACTTTTGAAAGTCTTGAATGAGTTCTGAAGCATAGTTGAGTTCTGTTGCAAGGAGCCATAAAGTTTCTTCATCTGTGCCTTCATATCCTGCCCACCGCACTAAGTACAACAACTTGCACACCATATGTCAATTATCGATTTTCAAGTTGAGGATCTTGGATATCTCAAATTTGGTTTCACCATCAATTATGACTGGGGGTGGAGGTGGTTGAATGTGATTAGGAATGGGGTTAGGAGAGGCTGGCTTGAGCATTGAAATGTGGAATACAGGATGTACTGTGTTCATATAGCCTGGGAGTTTCAGAGTAACTGAGTGAGTACCAGAATGTGCAATGATTTCAAATGGACCCAAAAACTTCTCAGCTAGCTTTTTCACAGGATGGGTAGCCCTGAGGAATTTGGTTTTGATAAACACGAGACTGCCAAAAGGAAAGTCTGGAGATGGAAGTCATTTAGCATCAGCTGAGATCAGGTATATTTGTTGAGCATCGAGGATATTGGTTCAAAGCTGCTGGTGTAATTTGTCCAGGTCAACTACAAAGTCTTGCACTCCTGATGAAGTGAGGTCACATTCAGGATGAATGGTAAAATTGGGATGATAGCCTTTGTTAGGAAATAAGGGCAAGACACCAGTGGTGGCACTGGGAGTGTTGTTATAGGTGAACTCTGCAAGGGGTAATAGCGAAGCCCAGTTGTCTTGTTGATAGTTGCAATAGACACAAAGGTACTGTTCTAATGTCTGATTAGTATGCTCAGTCTGGCCATTGCCTTCTGGATGATAGCCTGAGATGAAATGCAACTTCATATCAAGGGCTTTCCTGAGAGAATGCTAGAAGTGGGACACAAATTCCAAGCCTCTATCTGAAGTGACATGAGAAGGAATGCCGTGTTTAGAGAATACATGAAGTATGAAGAGTTCTGCAAGCTGAGTAGAAGTGATGGTAATGGAAGTGGGAATGAAGATAGATTGTTTGGAAAAGCGGTTGACTATGACTAGGATGGCTGTTCCCAAGAATGTGGGGAGCTATTCGATGAAGTCCATGGATATCAAGTTCCAGGGTTTTTCTGGCACTGGAAGCTGTTTGAGAAATCCATAGGGCTTATGACATTGCGATTTATTCCACATACAGGTTGTATAAAATTTGCAGTAGTCTTTGACGAATGACCTCATGCCAGGCCAATTGTAGTCATGTCTAATGAGGTCTTTGGTTTTGTTAATTCTGAAGAGTCCAGAAAGAATGTGATCATGCTTATGTTGTAACATGCATAAGCATAAGTCTTGGGCCTCAGGAATGTAGATGCAATCATCAAATAGTAACAGACCATTGGAATTAGTCTGCCACTTTGGGTTGTCATTATTTGTGAGGTGTTTCTGGGCTAAGGAGTCAGAGGGAAGATGATGTTTAATGTGATTCAGGATATGCTCGGTGTCCATAAGAGTTGAGGCCCTCAGTACGGGTTTGACGAGGCTTGTGGCTCAAAAGGATATGGTCAACTGATGTTGAGAGAAGATGGGTTGAAGGTTCTAGGGATTAATGGTGGCATAGTCACTCATCCCCTCCTTAAGGTAGATGTCCCATCGAGTAGTGAGCAAATCAGGATTAGTGCCCAAACAACCTGGTCTGAAATGAATGATGAGATTAAACTGAGAAAGGTATTCCAACCATCTAGCTTGACCTGTAGTCAACAACTTGGTTGTATAGAAGTACTTCAAGTTCTTATGATCGGTGATGACATTGACAGGGTTGCCAGAACCTTCTAAGTAGTGACACCAGTTTTGAAAAGCTTCGAAAATTGCAAGCAGTTCTTCATCATGAACATCATAATTGAGTTTGGGAGAGGTAAAAGTTTGGGAATGAAAAGCGACAGGATGAAGCTCGCCATCTGGGGAGTGTTGAGAGAGTATAGCTGCTAAAGTGTAATCTGACACATCTGTCTCCACATTCAAGGGCAAATCAGGAGTCCAATGAGTTAAGATGGGGGCAGATGTGAATGCCAGTTTCAGCTTATTAAATGCATCTCTACACTCCTCACTCTAGTTCCAAGCCAGACCTATGTGAGTGAGTCAAGTAAGGGGAGTTGTAATAGAGGAATAGTTGAAACTGAATCTTCGATAGAAGTTTGCAAATCCAAGGAATGATTGGACGTCCTTGACTTTTTACGGCTCAGGCCATTGAGTGATGCATTTGACTTTGTCTTCTGCCATCGTAAGACCCTCGGGTGATAGGATATATCCAAGGTATTTGATGGACATTTGGTAGAAGGAGCATTTGTCTTCTTGAGCGTAAAGGTTGTGTTTGTGTAATCATCGAAGAACTTTGCAAATGTGTTTGATATGTGAGGATTTGTCATTGGAATAGATGATGGTGCAATTGTCTAATAGATCGCCAAAAATGTTGTTCATGAAGCACTGAAATGCAGCAGGGGTGTTAGAAAGACCGAAAGGCATGACAAGCTACTGAAAGGATCCATAACGTGTCCTAAAGGCTGTCTTCATTCGTCCCCTTTGGTAATTCAAACAAGATGATAGGTGTGTCTGAGGTCAATTTTGGTATATATACAAGCTTTCTTGGGGGCATCTAAGAGGTCGTAAATAAGGGGAAGTGGATAATGGTCCTTCTTTTTAATTCTGCCTAGACTGTAAAAGTCTACCTAGAGTCACAGAGAGCCGTCCTTCTTGTGTAAAAATAGTACTGGGGCACTGTGTGATAAACATGAAGGTCGAATGAAGCCTATATTGAGGTGTTAATCAATGAAATCTTGTAGTGATTGGAGTTCAGATACTGAGAGGGAATAAATGGGACCAAGACAAAGTGCCATCCTCAAGGTTGATCTTGAGGTTGTAAGGTCTATGAGGTGCTAGTGTATTACCGCACTGTTTACTAAAGACATCAGTGAAGTCATGATAGAATTCTTGAACATGCTGTTTAATGCTATCCAGGTTGTCAGAGGAATAGACCATAGTGGAGCCTCGAGTGTATTTTTCAAGATCCATGAGGTTGAGTTGAAAGCCTTGTGAACCTTCTAGTTTGCAGGTGCAAACAAACACTTCTGCATTAACTAGGGCTATCCGTGGCACCTCCAACTTTGGAGATGGCAACAGATTGCTTAGAAGCAAGGTGCTGGACTGTGAAGCAGCGGTTGAGGCCTGAGGTATTAGAGCAGTGGTTGGTTTCATAGACTTGAAGGTTATACTGTCCAATACCCAGTCAATCAATGGATTGTGGTGGGTGAGCCAGTTGAAGCCAAGTACTGTGGAGCAACTACCGTCCAATGATGTTATGTAGAAAGTAACATTCTGAAGTTTGCCGGTTGGAAATCGGATAGGAATCATAGTGGTCTGAGTAATGACAGAATTAGTAGAATCATCAAATAATTTCAATGGAATAGCAGGAACTGAATTAGTAGACAAAGAATATTTTTGCACAACTTATGATTCAATAAAGCAGTCTGAAGAACCACAATCTAAGAGCATAACAAGTAGGAGTTCAGAAATAAGAGAACAAGACAGATTAAGTATTAGAGAAGTTTTTGAAGTTTCAGAAGTAGAAGATATGTGAGAAATAGGAGAAAGGGTGTTCAAGAATAGCACATGAGAGAGGCTAATGCAATCCTTAGCTTGTGCATTTCCAAGGTTGCAGCTCATTTTTTCGACTCCATCCCTGTGTTGTCCTCGGCATTGGTGTTGGATGTGATTGCCGTGGTCACTCGTGCTTTCGTTATTTTTTTTGTTGTTGGCATTGTTGGATTTGTTGTTAGAAGAAGAAGTTGATGAGGAGTTGGAATTGGATTTGGGGCAGTCCTTAACCATGTGACCTTTTGAAGCACACAAGAGACAGAGTCCCATATCGATTTGCCTTTGACATTCTTCAGGGAATAGCTTCCCATCTTTTCTGAGCTTGGATGAAATGTCGTTAGTGTTGTTGTTATTGTTGGAAGACTTATGTTGCTATTCTTCTTCCCCCCCTTCTTACTCTTCTTGTTGTTCGAGTTATTGGAGTTGGAGGAAGACTGGTTGTTGTTGTTAGAGTTGGATTTGGACAACAACCCATTTGGGTTTGCAGCCATTCTGAAGTTGTCAAACTCCTTGCATTCCCAATATCTGCTGTCGATCTCAAGTGAATATTGTCTGAGTTCAGCAAGAGTTTTGAATCGAGGGAAATGAAGGAGGCTGTCCTTAATATGTCTGGCCAACCCTTTGTATGCCACATGTGCGAGGGTGGTGTCATTCCACTGAGTGTGAGTGGAGGCTCTGGTGAAGTCGATGAAGTATTGTGCTGCACGATGGGTGTCTTTTATGACTATCTTGCTGAGCTCAATTTCTGCTTGTGCAGCGCTGTTGAATGGACCAAAGTTGGTCTCGAGTTCTTGACGAAAGTCTCTCCAGACCTTAAGCCAGCTAGGCTCAGGTTGGATTTTGCCTAGAATAGCGGGTTTGAAGTATTGAATTGCGGGGCCCGTGAGGTATGAAATGGCATACTGGACCCTCAATGCATCCATCAGGAATGCAGACAGACAGTCTCGAAAGTTCCATGCACATTGTAAGAAGAATGTGTGAAGCTTAGCTTGGTTGGTGCTATCGTAAACCTCAGGCTCACAAACCTTGGCATGATGTTAAGCCTGAGGTCATATCAGGTCTGTGCTGACATAAGTCAGTCCAAAGTTGTGTGTTCAGAGTCTTAGGGACTTGGCTTCAACTTATCTGTTTCACCCTCCTAGATTGTCAGTCCCTTATTTTGGAGGTTGAAGGTTCGGAGGTTTGGAGTACAGAGGACAAATGAGTGGGAATAAGTCAATATTCGAACTAAGGTATAGTACAGAAGTCTGGAGGTATTTATACATGCAGTCCTTATTGTAACTAATTAGGAATGGTCAAGAGAACAATAAGGTGAATGAAAACGGGTTACAAGAGAAATATACATCTGGTGTTACAATAAGACTATTGTTTGATAAGAAAGGAAAGATGTCCGAGGTCCAAGTTGATCGATGCTGGTCGGACTTGGAGGTGACAGGGTAGGTTCAGACTTGGTTTGGAGTAGGATTCTTCATAGCACCCTATGTCAGATGTCCGGTATCTTGGAGTTATATCACAGATATAACACATGATGACCAGGGTTGGGATTAGATCTAGGGGGTGGTTGGGCTAATCGGTCAACAAGTGCCTTGACAATTTTGTCTGAACTAGAATTGGAATTAAGAGTCGGATTGGAATTAAGAGTTGGATTAGAAACATGAGTGGGGTTTGGATTTGAAATTTGAATAGGGTTTGGATTTGCCTCATCATCATCATTATCGTCAATTGGCTCTTCTTTGTCATCGTCATTGTGTTCAGGAGGAGTGTTCCCACCTGACTGGCCAGCTTCACGAATTGAAGGTTGTTCTGACAGCCATCGAAGTGAGGAAATCTCCTGCAATTGACTTGGGACGTCTACAATGAAGGGTAGATTTTGAGTAGTGGATCGAGTATTCATGATGGTCATGATATGTGAAGATGATATGCAAAAGAGGTGCTATCAGGTGTAGAAGTCAGATCATACTGTTACAATGTGAAGGAATGACGTAATCATAATAAACATAAAATCTCCCAAAGATAATCAATGGCGAGGTTCAGGACAGGGTACAGCTTCAACTTGTGTGTTGCACCCACCAGATCACACTGGCCCTAATTTCAGAAAGGCAAGACAGAGAATTAGCTTAGTATAAAATCAAGGTTGATTATCTGACTGAGGACTGAACTACTGAAGTACAAGATCTTTATACTACTTTCAAATCTACTAGGAGTCGACTAGATTCCTATAATAGAATAAGAAAGCCAAGGATTGTGAACAGCGAGAACAGAAATACTATGTCCCAAATATTGATCTCCTCCATGACATTGGGGAGTGATGTGTCACTCCAATTCCCAATGGAGTTACCTTAAGGAACATAATAGCAAATCGGATATAAGAGACTGAACAGAATTGTGAATAAATGAAAGTGGAGCAGAATGTAATGAAAGGATATTGATGTCAAGCTTCGGTTACTGACGGACTTCGGTACTGCCAAGGGGTGTTGTTGAAAGGTCGGGCAGACTATGGCCAAGTCCTGCAGGCCAAGAGTAGTGGCATTGGCTTCAACGTACTCGTGGGTGCCCTACTTGCCATGCGTGCCACCTATTTGCAACAGACAGATACTCGGGAGGATGCTGATGATGCTGGCCTGAGTCAAGGACTTAACAGAGGAGAAGAAAGTAGAAGGGCCTAAGCCTAGTCGATACCCAGAATGAGGAAATATGTACATGCATGCCCTACTTATATAGGTTATGAAGCGACATGTGGAATAAGGAATGTGGGACAACAAGGTATGCAGAGCATGTGGTTATTGTCCACAACGAGTAAAATTAGAATGAAGGAATGTAAATGGGCATAGAACAATAAAGGATAGGATAATAAGAATGTGACCAAGGATAGGACAATAGGAAGTGCCCAATTATAAAACAAGGGCTGTAACCGAGGATAACACAAGGGCAGGAAGTCCCGAGGTGAGGCAGACTGAGGGGTGAGGAGTAGGTGTGGGTTGGGAATGAGGAATGCGACCGATATGTATGTCGAGCTAAGAACAACTCATCGAGTGACTTTTACTTGGTTACTAATGGAGTATCTTACTCAGTACTGTCGAGTTACCGGATCCTCGGTACATGTACTTGACAATTGACATAAATGAAGACAGAATGGAATAGCAAGCATATGGAGTGTGATGTAAATGGGATAAATGAATTGACAGGAGCATGTGATGCCAAGACAGATACATGAGGTGCATATAGTCTGTAGGCTGAGGGTGTATAGTTGGATAGGCGAGCAAGGGCAGAGTTGGGCTGAGTGGGCTGAAATGAATAGTCGGGTATGCCGGCATATGGTTCCTAACAAGACCAGGGAAATAGTGTTCATCGAATTCAGCATGTTCACTGATTATTACACGTCTTGTTACTGGGTTGTAGAGCTTCCGGGCCTTGTAGCCCTCTGGATATCTGATAAAGATGCATTTTTCCATGTGTGACCCAATTCCCATGCATTTGTCCTTTTGGATGTGAATGTATGCCTGTCAGGCTTCGGGAATGCTGAGATGTTGGATGGGAATGGCCAAGTCCTACAGGCCAGAAGTAGTGGCTTTGGCTTCAACATACTTATATGTTACGCCCTACTCTTCCATGGGTGCCACTGATTTGCAACAGATGGGGTACTTGGGAGGATGCCAATTATGCCGGCCCAAGTAAAGGACTTAACAGAGGAGGAGAAGGTAGAAGGGCCTAAGCCTAGTCGATACCCAGAATGAGGAAGTATGTACATGCATGCCCTACTTATATAGGTTTAAGAAGCCACATGTGGAATAAGGAATGTGGGACAATAAGGTATGCAGAGCATGTGGGTATTGTGCACAATGAGCAAAATTAGAATGAAGAGATGCAAATGGAAATAGAACAATAAAAGATAGAATAATAGAAACATGATGAAGGATAGGACAATAGGGAGTGCCCGACTATAAAACAATGGTTGCGACCAAAGATAAAACAAGGACAGGAAGTCCCAAGGTGAGGTGGTTTGAGGAATGAGGATGGACATGGTGGGATTAATGGATGGTGATTGAGGTAAGATGAATGAGAGATGAGGGCAAGGAATGTGGATGGTGGATGTTCCGAGCTGAAACCAGCATACCAAGTAACTTGCATGCAGCTTGGACACTTGTAGTCTGATTTACTTGGTCGGCACTGCTGAATTACCAGATACTCGGTATGTGCACTTGACAATGTTAAGCAGCCCCAGACTCTGAGGTCTGAGATGTCAGGCTTCCATTTGTGCCAAAGTTCAAAAGGTGTTTTGTCTAATAATGAATTTGTTGGGCATTTGTTCTGTACTGTCACATAGGCATCAACTGCTTTGCCCAATAATGTGGGTGGTAATCCAGCCTTGTAAAGCATGGCCGTTGCATGTTCCTGAATGGTACAGTTTGCTTGTTCAGCAACCCCATTTTGTTGCAGGTGATTCCACACAGTGTAGAGGCTTGGAATTCCACATTGGTTAGTGAAAGCAAGGAATGCAGTTGACATGTACTTGCCCCCTTTATCATTGATCATAGCTTTGATTTTACAGTTCCAGTGGTTTTCAGCTTTTGCCTTGAATAGTTTGAAAGCATCAAAGGTTTGGTCTTTCCTATAGAGGAAGTATTTTTCATGGTAACACATGTGATCATCGATGAAAAGGATCCAATAATGATACTCTGAGTGTGTCTGTACCCTGAATGGACCATGGAGATCTGTGTGAATAAGGTTGAGCGGTTTGCTTTACACAGCTTGATAAATTGGAAAGTGTAATGCATTCATTTTTCCTATCAGGCAGGGTTCACATATGGGTTGGAGTTTTGCCCGCATGTTGATATACATCCCTGTCACAAGCTTGTCTCTAACAATCTTACTTACTACATCATGGCCATGGGGCAAAAAGCAACAGTGCCAGAGGTTGTGGTCAGGAGGTAATGTAGATATTGACCGGTGTACATGCTCACTGAATACCTCGGTCTTGCCAGCAAGGAAAGCTGAGTTGTCGGGATTGATGAGGGCAGTAAACAGTAGTTCACAATTGAGCAAGAACCTCATAGAAAGCTCTGTTGGTGAGATATGAACATGGATGCCTTGCTTCCAAGATAAGTATAATACAGCCAGAAGATTATTTTGTAGGTCTGGAACATGTAAAACTCAAGTGAATTCAACAGCTCTCATCACCTTCCCAGATATAATTGGTTTAAAGACCACATTGCCTACACCTTTGGAATAAATCACAGTGTTGTCTGCAAGACGAATGGGGACTTGTAGTGGCATATATTTGTGGAGCCAGTGGCGGTGAGGCATCATATGAGATGTGGCCCCTGTGTCTGCAATCCATGAGTGAGTGTTTGGTGATGGATCAGAGTGTGGAGAAACAAGAGGACTTGCATTTCCAGGGAACTCTGTTACAGCAGATGTGTTGGTAGTTGCTGTGGCTTCAGACCTCAGTGATGGAGCTGAAATGGTGTTCGCATTGGTATTGCCTCCATGAAAGTGCTTCAGTTTTCATGCATTAACCTTTGCAGTGCTGTACTTTCTACATTGGGTCTGAGTATGGCCTCTATATCCGCAGAAGTCACAGGTGAAATTAACAGATCTAGCAGCAAGTGTGGTATTTGGTACACCATTGGTTGGATTGCCAGGGTGGTGCTCATGGTTAAGCTCTTCGTTTCTTAATGCCTCGTGAATTGTTGCACAGTCAAGGTTGTCAATGAGCATGAGCAATAAGACAAACGAGGAGTATTCCTCAGGAAGTGCATGGATTAGAGCCATGGAGTGGAGCTCATTATCAAGATCATCAAGTGTGAACCCAGAGGGGTGGAGATCCTTGATAGCTTGGATCTTTTCAGCAACTCAGGCTATTAGGTTTTCAAGGCTTTCAGTCTCATGCTTTCTAACTGAGAAGAGGTCATTGTACATGTTGAAATGTATGCCAGGTCTCTTTGACTGATTGCCATGCTCTAGCAGTTCCCACATTTGCTTTGGGTCATCCAGAAATCTAGCAAGATGATGTTTCTGGTCATCTTCGATTGCAAGGTAGATCTCGCCTGCCACTTTGTCTGCTTTCTCTAGCCACTTCTGATAGGCATCTTCATCAGTGACATCAGGTTGGATCACATCCCCACTCACTATCCTCCACCACCCTTGCTTTTGGACCCAGGCCACCATCTGGTCTCTCCAGGAGGCATAGTTCTGGTTGTTGAGTTTTGCAAAAGCAGGGGTTGAATTAGACATGTGTGGTAGAAGGCAGTGTGGGTGTAGTTTTTGAGTTTCAGGGATTCGGTAGAAGTTGATTTGAGATCACTAGGGTGCAAGGCCCATAACCTGTTGAAATACTAAGGCTACATTGGCACAGTCTAGCCTAGTGTCTCAATAAAAGCAAGTAATCTAGAGTTCGAAGTAAGTGACTAAGGACCATTGACTTCAAACTCAGCTGACTGTACAGTATGAGCACAAATGGTAACAAATAAATGAGATAAGATAGGGTTGTGAGTTATTCTTTTAACACTTCTGTCCAAATTAGTGGCACTCATGGAACAGCAGGGTGCAATGCACAAGTACATTGAAGCCTAGCCACCTTGATTGGTCTGCAGGACTTGGCCGACTCCCATCCACACTATCAACATTACAGAGACTTATCATTAACTCTTGATTTGCAAGAAGATTGAGCCAATGGATAATCATAAAAATATGCATATTTTTGCCTATCTATGTATGGATCTGCAAGCTACAATAACTATGGAGCCAAATATTTGAACCTATGAAAGTGGCTCTAATTTTCTGGCTCAAGTTCTCGGTCCACAGTGTACAACAAATCCCTAGACTTATATAATCATAATTACATAAAGGACAGTCCAGAAGCATGACTTACATAATATTAATATTTTGTGACATGACCAGTCACAAAAGTACCACTCATGGGCATATTATATTTCTTTATTGTAATAGTAGTTACAATGGTGATATGTTATAGCCCATACCCTCAACAAACCCACACTAACCCCCACAACCACCCGCTTCCGTTCTGAGACCTTTCTGACCGAAAAGGATGAAAGACTGTTTTCCGTGGATCCCGTCCCCGTCACACCTGTCCGAGACACCGCGTTTCCATGTCCGACCGAGACACCGTTCCCGAGTCTGCTCCCGACCGAGAACTCAATACTTTGATAACCGATGCGCAAGACTATCGCGTACCTCACTCCCTTGTTCTCTCTTTTATATTAACCCCTTGTACTACCTTTCTCCTTGTTTTATGACCGGCTAAAGATAGTACAAAGAGCGTTACATGTATATAGTCTCACAGTCAACTGGACTGTTCACTAGTACGAATATCGAATTAGTCCCCCCCAGTTCCTGATTCATTTCCGGTAAACTCCGCCTCCATTCCGAAATTAGGGACAGACAATCGAGGAGGGCGCAACACATAAGTTGAAGCCAAGTCCCTTCGACCTCAAACCTCTCAGCGACTGGATTGAACCATTCCGCGACCTACCCTGGATCCCTGGCGCCTCCATCCCCCGTCCGTAGTCCGTCCGATCCCGTTTTCGGCCTTCGGCCCCGTTACGGACCTTCGTGCTAACCCGGATAACCCTTTCGGAAGTACTAGCTAAGCGCCTGACACGCGGACTTAACATGATACAATGACTCCACAGGCTTCCAAGGCATTCCAATACCTTCCGAACACCTCCACAAGCTTCATGAAAGAATTGCCTTATCAGGAGATTACATAATTAGCTTAGAATTAGTATAAAAGAAGCTAGTTATGTAGTGTAAAATAATAATCAGTTTCACCCATATTAATCCACAGGATTAAATAAGTGCCAGCAGCACTCTCATAAGTGGACCAAAGTCTGCTTAGGTAACTGGTCCAAAGATCAGAAGCCACACTCAACAATGGGTCCAAAGACCTGTTGAATAGGTTCATTCCAAAGAGTGAACCTTAGCTCTTGCTACCAAAGTGGCAGGCTACCTTTAATAACTAAAGTCAGATAAAAATTAGAAAAGTAGAAATAAACCTAAACCAGTCTAGAACTAATAATTTAACATCCTTAAACTATTGATTCTATATGTAATGAATGAGATGCCTGACAAGACCCCCCTTAAATATTCTCTTTGGACAAACAACTGTTAGGTATCAGTAATGCCAATAGTGTGGTGACAGTGAAGTGATCGATCTCAACCATGTTACAAATTTGACTCTGACAGTGCTCATCCCATATCGCCTTCACTGCTGCCACATCACACAGCCAACCATTCTATTCAGTACTCCAATCAGACTCCCAATTTGTCATCATGTCTCCTTCAGAGCTCATTCCTATATAATGCTACAACACCCAGGACACACACATCTAGGCAGAACCATTAACACATCATTATCTTTGTGTACCTCTCCCAGCACATTTCTCACTCAGAAGAAGATCCCATCCAATCTACACTCAGTCATATGTGATAGGAAATGCAGTCTATTTCCTAGAAAGCTGAGAACCATATATATTTCTTGGAATGACATCTAGACCAGCATATCATGATAGTAGTAGAGTGGAATACAAGGCAGAGTTCAGGGAACCATCCCATCCTGATTACCCTGCCCACTCCATTCGACTCACTCTTAAACACAAGATAAGAGTACACAACCATATACCCATTAGTCCTCCTACTCCCAGACCCCTATCCTTGGATTGGATACTGGAGAAATTGTGGCAGATATGTTGCCTGTCACCTGGAAATACTCCAAGATGACTCATTTTCAAGTACATGTACCAATTGTCCGATAATTCGGCAGTGCCAACTGGACAGCCAGACTATGTCCACATACAAGTACCTATGCCACATGCCAGTCACTTGGTATGCCAGTCTCAGCTCGATACATCCACTATCCACATTCCTTTTCCCTATCCCTCATCCACTCTGCACCAATCACCATCCATTAATCCTACCCCACCCACTCCTTATTCCTCAACCCACCTCACCTCGGGACATCCTGTCCTTGTTTTATCCTTGGCCACAACCCTATTGTTTTATAGTTGGGCACTCCCTATTGTCCTACCCTTGGCCACATTCCTATTATTCTATTTCCATTGTTCTATCCCTGTTTACATTCCATTTATTCTGAAGAGTAAACTTTAACCTTGCCACCGAAGCGGCGGGTTACCCTCATAACTTAAATCCATAAAAACTAAGAAAGAACTAAATCAACTAAAAAATAGAAAAGTGGAAATAAATCTAAACCAGCCTAGAACTAATAGTTTAACACTCTTAAACTATTAATTCTATACATAACGGACAAGATACCTGACAAGACCCCCCTTAAATATTCTCTTTGGACAAATGACCCGGATCAGAATCAATAAAGACACTTTGCATAGCTACAAGAGATTTCATTAATACTTTATTGCAATACTCTTGTGATAACAGACTAAGTAAATCTCTGAAGTATAAATTTTTAATTGGGTTCTCCGTTAAAATAGCCTGTGCAGGTGTATTTTGTTGTCCTCCTGTATCTCATCGGAGAACTTGACTTGCCTTGGTTCACACCAAAGTTTTGTCACAGCTTCTCGGGTTCCAAAAAACTTAGGCCCCTTACCTTCCCTTTCCTCTGCAAAGTCCTCTACTTAGGCCAGCACCTTTGGCACTCTCCAAGTATCTCCTCTGTTCCAAATTGGTGGCATGCATGGAAAGTAGGGCACAAGTTGCACTTGACTTTCCACCCCTTGCATACCTGGCATGCAGCCCCCAGCCTTGGCACTCGGCACTCATCCCCATGCCTTGTGCACTCCTTGCATGGCAGATGAACGAACAGAGACCACCTTTCGTGCTATTTGACAAGAAATTAATAAAAATTACAATAAAAAATTACCACCACTCACCTTGGCCTCTCTTGGCCACTCACTCCTCCCTCTTTTTGTCCCAGTCCCTGTGCTAGGCCCTGCTTCTGTGCTCCTACCCCTTTTGGCCAAAGCAACCTTCAGGACTCCCAAGACTTCAGGAGTCCCCATGACTCCAACACTCTGGACTTTGGGTGTTTGAACCCATACTTCTGCATCCTTGGAGGGTTTCCCTCCAGATGTATCTTCCAGGACCTCCTCTTCCATCTGTCCGGCCATTCTGGCCTGCTAATCCTCAACCCCCTGGGCTCCCCGCACCCGCTGCTTGTTGGTCACTTGGGTGGCTGGATCAGTCTCCTGTCTGTCCTCTGTAGCCTTTGCTGCTCCTGTCTCAGCCATTTTGGCATTTTCTACAGCCAGAATTCTACTGGCCTTGGCCGCCTTGTCCACGGCTGTCTGATTTTCTGCTGCCTGTTTTGCAGCAGCAACCTTCTTGGCTGTGTCCTGGGCTGCTGCCCCAACCACAGCATCCTCCTTACCTGCCTTCTTCAGGCCCTCGGCTGCCTCTTGTGTCACCCACTCTGCCTTTTCCTTCTCCTCCTGGTCGTGCTGACAGGCAATTCATCTCTTCTCAAACTGCCACTCATCATCATTGGTTTTGGTGCCCATCTTTTTTGATCCTGTAGATTTTTGATGGGAAAGGTTGATATGGTTAGCTAATGGGAAGCCTAGGAAATTTCCCAAACAATCTATGATGTCGCATTGGCTCCCAGAACCCTATTTTTCAAAATCTCTGCCTACTGGCTTCATGGGTTCAGCTGCTAAGGGGGGATACTATCAAGTACATGTACCAAATGTCTGATAATTTGGCAGTGGTGACCGGATAGCAGACTATGTCCACATACAAGTACCTATGCTACATGCCAGTCACTTGGTACACCGGTCTCAGCTCAGCACATCTACCATCTACATTCCTTGTCCCTATCCCTCATCCACTCTGCGCCATTCACCATCCATTAATCCTACCCTACCCACTCCTTATTCCTCAACCCACCTCACCTCAGGACATCCTGTCCTTGTTTTATCCTCAGCCACAACCCTATTGTTTTATAGTTGGGCACTCCCTATTGTCCTATCCTTCGCCACATTCCTATTATTCTATTTCCGTTGTCCTATCCCCATTTACATTCCTTCATTCTAATTCTACTTGTTGTGGACAACACCCTCACATGCTCTGCATACCTGGTAAATCCGCATATTGGTGCTTAGCTAGAGACTTCTGGAAGGGTTTTTGGAGGGTCCGAGTGGTTTCTGAAGGGGGGATTCGTATTCCGAGGGTGGGGGACTTAAGGGTCGGGATCGGGATCAGAGTCGGAGCGGACAGAAGTCAGGAACGCTAGGGGTCTTGGGACTGTTCACGGTATAGGGTGGTACGAGTGGTTCGAGGTCACAGGGACTTGGCTTCAACTTATGTGTTGCACCCTCCTTGATCGTCTGTCCCTAATTTCGGAGAGTTGGGAAGTTTACCCGAACTTAATCAGAAACTACGATGCAGAATTAAGTCGATATTCATACTGGTGAATAGTCCAGTCAACTGGTGACTTATATACATGTATCTAGTTCTTGTACTATCTTTTACCAAGTAAAGACAAGGGGGGAAGAGAGTACAAGGGGCAATATAAAATGAAGAACAAGGAGTGAGGTACGCGATGATCCTGCATGTCGTCTATCAAAGGAGCAGAACCTTGACTTCGGAGTCTTTGGAGGTTCGGAAGTGCAGAACCTCAGAATGATGTATTGGTCATCTGGAAATCAGTTATTCAGTCTTTGAGCGTGTTAGAGTCCATGCCTTAAACAACCCACACTAACCCCCACAACCGCACCCCCCTATTCCGAGACCTTTCCGACCGAAAGGACGAAGGATTGTTTTCCGTAACCTCCGTCCCCGACAAAGCCCGATCAAGAATCCGACTTCCCGCTTCCATTCCCATCATGACCGAGACACCATCTCCGAGTCCGTCTCCGACCGGACTCAATACTTTGATAACCGACGCGCAGGACCATCGCATACCTCACTCCCTTGTTCTCTCTTTTATATTGACCCCTTGTACTCCCTTTTCCCTTGTTTTATGACCGGCAAAAGATAGTACAAGGACCGTCGCATGTATATAGTCTCCCAGTCAACTAGACTGTTCGCTAGTATGAATATCATCTTAGTCCACCTAGTTTCCTACTCACTCCAGTGAACCCCTGTCTCTTCTCTGAAATTAGGGACAGACGATCGAGGAGGGTGCAACACATAAGTTGAAGCCAAGTCCCTTCGACCTCGAAAACCTCAGCAACCGGATTGAACCACTCCGCGACCTACCCTAAGTTCCCAGCGCCTCCATCTCCGTCCGTAGTCCGTCCGACTTCTGTCTCGGTCCTCGGCCCCGTTACGGACCTTCGCGCTAACCGGATAGCCCCTTCGGAAGTACTAGCTAAGCGCCTGACACGCGGACTTAACAGAGCAATCGGAAAGGTCCTTGAAATGGCGCAGGTGGTTGTGGGGTTTAATGTGGGTTTGTTTGGCGGCATGGGCCATAACAATACCTTATTGTCCCACATTCCTTATTCCACATGTCACTTCTTAAACTATATAAGTAGGACATGCATGTACATACTTCCTCATTCTGGGTATTGACTAGGCTTAGGCCCCTTACCTTCCCTTTCCTATGCAAAGTCTGTTATAACTGGGTAAAGCCGAGGAGTCGGTCAAGTCCTGCAGACCATTTGGGGTGGCTAGGCTTCAATGTGCTCATGCATTGTGCCCTGCTGTTCCGTGCGTGCCACTTATTTGGACAGAGCAGAGGCCTGTAAAAGTGCCGAGAGTGTCGGCTTGAGTGAAAGACTCTAGACAGGAGAAGAGCGGACAAGGGGATGCAAACCAAGTTGATATTCAGAGTGAGGAACTATCTACATACATCCACTACTTATATAGGTAAAGAAGCAAGATGTGGACCAGGGTGGCATAAGGAATGGAGAACAATAAGATATGAAGAATCATGTAGAGGTATTGTCCACAGTGATTAAGAATAGAATAAGAAATGTAAGCAAGAATAGAATAATGAAAGATGGCTGAGAATAGGATAATGAGAGAGTGGATGAGAATGGAACAATGGAAAATGGCCGAAGATAAAACAATAGAGCTGCAACCAAATAACAAAGGAACAGTCTATGTTCCAAGGGAGAATGGGTAGGGGAATGGACAGGGAAAGAGAGAATAGTAAGGGGTGGAGGGGATAGGGTGAGAGGAGTGGTCTAGACAATGAACCAGATGTACCAAACCAAGACCATATGATAATGAGGAGTGATGTGGGTAAGGGTCAGTTGGTCAGTATTACCAAGTGGACCGGAGCTTGGTATCGTAGACTTGACAGGGCCGGTACCTTTGGCACTCTCTGAGTATCTTGTTATAGCCCATACCTCCAACAACCCCCACAACCACCCCTCCTTATTCCGAGACCTTTCCGACCGAAAGGACGAAGGACTGTTTTCCGTAATCTCCGTTCCCGACAAGCCCGACCCAGAGTCCACTGTCCGCTTCCGATCCCGTCGCGTCCGAGACACCACCTCCGAGTCCATCCCCGACCGAGACTCAATACTTTGATAACCAATGTGCAGGACATTCGCGTACCTCGCTCCCTTGTTCTCTCTTTTATATTGACCCCCTTGTACTTCCTTTTCCCTTGTTTTATTACCGGCAAAAGATAGTACAAGACAGTCGCATGTATATAGTCTCCCAGTCGACTAGACTGTTCGCTAGTACGAATATCATCTTAGTCCACCCAGTTCCAGCTCACTCCGGTGAATCTCCTTCTCCTCTCCGAAATTAGGGACAGACGATCGAGGAGGGCGCAACACATAAGTTGAAGCCAAGTCCCTTCGACATCGAACACCTCAGTGACCGGATTGATCTCTTCCGCGACCTACCCTAAACTTCCGGCACCTCTGTCTCCATCCGTAGTCCGTCCGACCCCGGTCTCGGTCTTCGGCCCCATTACGGACCTTCGCACTAGCCCGGAAAACCCCTTCGGAAGTACTAGCTAAGCGCCCGACACGCGGACTTAACATATCTCCTCTATTCCAAATTGGTGCCATGCATGGAAAGTGGGGTGCAACACACAAGTACATTGAAGCCAAAGCCACTACTTTGGCTTGCAGGACTTGGCCACTCCTTGCCTACATCTTTGGTATTACCAAAGCTTGACACTCATCCTAAGGCCCCTCAGGAGTAGTGGACAAGGTTGTTAGACATTTATTGGTGGACTTCCTTATTGTTTCTTTTATATGTTTCCCCTTTTCTTGACTTGACTCATACCTGTTTCCTATTCTGTTAGTCTTTTCTCATTGTTACTCATCATCCTTACCTTTTTGGTTAGTCTCCCCCTATCATAGCCTCTAGCCCCTATTCACGCAGCCTCAATGCTGTACCATTTCTCCAAAGTTTCTCCATAGTTTCCTCTTTTGTATCCTTTGTTCTCATGCTTTGTCATTCAACTGACATAGCCAACCTCTCACATGGTTTTGCATCATTGCTTGGTTTTTGTATATAAAGGCCTCTGGCTCACCTCTGCAATAACAAGTTCTCAAGTTAAAATCCCAAGTCAAAGTCTAAGTCAAGACTAGTCTAGAAACATCTAGACTATTGTACTCAAGTCCAAAGCCAAAGTCCAAGTCATAGTCAGCATGACAGATTCGCATCACAGGTCACGCATAGTCATATCATGCTACATTCTATTTTATATCCTCCATTACATGCCAGATAGTAGCCTCATAAGTCACAGACCATAATCCAGCTGTGCCAAATGACTGCATTATATCCTACCACAGAAAATGACCAGTGCAAGCAGGCTTTTAGGTATTAATTACCTAGAGCAACTCTACAGCAGATGGGATGGAAAGGATGGGAAGCAGATGGGAAGTTCAAGGGACTTAGGTTTGCAGTATTGAGTCAATATGACTAGTCGTTCAGGTGTTTGAAGTCAGAGGAACTTGGCTTCAACTTTATGTGTTGTGCCCTCCTCAATCATCTTTCCCTAATTTCAGAAAATTGGAAAGGCAAAAGGACTAAGTTGGAAAAGTACTGGAACTAAATTGGGACTTAGGATCCAAATTAAATTGATATTTGTACTGGCAAATAGTCCAGTCGACTGGGGGGTTATATACATGTAGCTACTCCTTGTATTATCTACTTGCTGAATAAAAGACAAGGGGAAGAAGGGAATACAAGGGGTTAATAGAAAAGTGAGAACAAGGGAGTGAGGTATACGGTAATCTCGTGAGTCACCTATCGAAGGAGCAGAACCTTGGCCACAGAATCGCAGGGGGGTCGGGATCTCAGAAACTTTGGATTGTTGCAACAGAATCACAGAAGGTGGTTGTTCCAGGTTTTATAGTTGGAAAAGTCCCAGAAAGGGTGCAGATGGTTTGGTAGGGATTAAAATAGTTTACTAGAGGCATGAGCCATAACAAATACACTGAACAAATGGCATTGAGGCTTACTACCAAGGGAGCATGGACTCATATCATACTTGCTGCAAGGCAGACCACATGTATTAGGGCAACTTACTCAGGTACTGATCCCAGAAACTGTTGGAGGCTATAACTGACAGGAACTGGCTTTCTTCCTAGGCCTGACTCAGGGACTCTAACCCAGAGCCTACCCACAAAAGCCAATCAGACACTGGTAAGGGGATCCAAAATATATATAGAAAGAGGAGACTAAGTACAATATCAATGTATACCTGGTAAGGGGATCCAAAGGAGAATGAGGTGAGGATCCATTACATAAGCAGCCAACTATATAGCTAATGACTGTGAAATGAAAATGAGAATTAACTAAGGCATTAACAGGGTAAGGAAGGTAGAAAATAAGAGATATACTGAGAAAAGAATAAATATTAGAGGGCAGGAGGCTGTCCCCTAACAACATGGGCCTGTGGAAGTTCAATAAGCTTTTTAATGGCAACAGCTTTAATATACACTATCAGAGCTGAAATTACTATGCTGCTAACACCATACTTGCCCTCCAATTGTTCCTTGTTAAGGGATTTAAATTGTACTCATTCCAATTATGGGACCCAAAAGAGCCCCATGTTGTTATTTATTGTCACTACTCTGTATGTCAGGATTGGGTAATTTTCACACCTGCTGCCTTCCTTGGATGTGGTAGCTGTTTCTCAGGCTCGATCTCTGGAATTGAACCTTTGTTCTCCATTACCCATTGAAAGCATGTAGGCCGGTATCCTTACTATCTAAACTTGATAGGCAGATATTTGAATGAAGTATCACCAGCACAAGGCCATGCAATTCAAAAAGTTATTATGAATCACCAAGGGAGCAGTGAACCACATTGGTTTTTTATCTAATAGATATACTGCTTCCAGGAGTCATAACTTTGATGCATGTTATCTCTAGAAATACTACAGTTATCTGTCAAGCCCACAATACCAAGCTCCGGTTCACTCGGTAGTACTAACTGAGTGACCCTTACCGCTTAATCCCATACACCAGTGACAAGTCACCCTCACTAGTATGTAGTCTTGGCTTGGTACATTTGGTTCATCATTTGGTTCACTTTCCTCATTCCACCCCTTCTATTCCTTATGATTCTTTCATTCCCAATTCTTCCCTTCACCTGTTTCCCCTTGGAACATTCACTATTAATTTACTATTTGGTTGTGGCCCTATTGTTTTACATTTGACCACTTTCTATTGTTCTATTTTCACTCACACTCCTACTCATTTATTATCGGTCATATCTCATTGTTCTATTCTCATCTACATCTTATTATTCTATTCTAGATCACTGTGGACAATACTTCCACATGGTCTCCATACCTTATTCTTTTCTCCATGTCTTATGCCACTCTTATTCCACATTCTGCCTCTTGACCTATATAAGTAGCAAACACATGTACATAGTTCCCCAGTCTGAGTATCAACTAGGTTTATGCCTTCATGCTCTCCTTCCTTCTATCTAAAGTCCTTTACTCAGGCCAATACTCTCAGCACTCTCCCGAGTATCTCTTTTGTTCCAAATCAGTGGCATGCATGGAAAGTAGGGCACAACGCATGAGTACATTGAAGCCATGCCACTCCAACCAGCCTGCAGGACTTAGCTGCTTCCCACCAGCATCATGAAGTTGGCACTATTAGTATAGTGCTTGGCCCATATATTGTTGGCATTACTTATACCTGACATTATCCATGTAGCAAGGTACTATCAAATGAACTACAACTGATTTAATGAGCCATCTGCAGTTTTACAGTATGAATTTGTTTATACTTAGACATGTATGGCTTAATCTTTGAGACAAGCATATGACTACTGGCAGGACCAACCAGGTAACTATTTCTGATTACACATACAAACATGACCCCCAAGGGAGAGTTTCCTCTCCCCTCAGGCTAGCATTCATCATACAAAAGCAATCAGCCTCCCATACTGTATACAAGAGTGTGTTACTCTCCAAGCACAGGAAAGAGCTACCTTGTTCCCTATTCTCACAGGTTTCAGGTCCAATCTCCTACTCCAGAGGAGACTAAGATCATGGCCTTCAAAGAGGACTACCTATAGGAGGGGTAGGGCCCCAAATCACATGGCAAATTCTTGAGAGATTAGATGCACATAAAAAGGTTTGGCCACTAGCAAGCAGCCCATATGCTTTCCAACAGCACAGACAGGCAAGCCTATCTGATACCAAAGCCCCAATAACATGGAAAAAGGCTGGCAAAAGGTCCCAGCCCTTCTATCCCAGAGCCAGTACACCCTGCCAGACAAGGACATTGATGGCTTGGACCAAGTTGAGCTAGCCATCACAACCACATGTGACATGTTTGACCTTCAAATGCTTTGTGACTAGGGTACTGGTGCCTAAAGAGCACTCTCCTCTGTTAAGTACATGTACTGATATTCCAGTAATTCAGCAGTGCTGACCGAGCAGTCAGTCTATGTCTATACACAAGTATTCAAGCCGCATACAAGTCACTTAGTATGCTGGTCTTGGCTCAGCACATCTACCATCCACATTCCCTGTCCTTACCCCTTTCCCACTCTGCCTCATTTACCATCCATTAATCCTACCCCATCCATTCCTTATTCCTCGACCTGCCCTACCTTGGGACATCCTGTCCTTGTTTTATCCTTGGCCACAACCCTGTTGTTTTATAGTTGGTCACTCCCTATTGTCCTATCCTTTGCCACGTCTCTATTATTCTATTTCCATTGTTCTATCCCCATCTACATTCCTCCATTCTATTTTTACTCATTGTGGACAATATCCTCACATGCTCTACATACCTTATTGTCCCACATTCCTTATTCCACATGTCACTTCTTAGCCTATATAAGTAGGACATGCATGTACATACTTCCGCATTCTGGGTATCAACTAGGCTTAGGCCTCTTACCTTCTCTTTCCCCTCTACTCAGGCAGGCACCTTTGGCACTCTCTGAGTACCCCCTCTGTCCCAAATTGGTGGCACGTATGGAAAGTAGGGCATAACGCACAAGTACATTGAAGCCAAAGCTACTACTTTTGGCCTGCAGGACTTGGCCACTCCCCACTCACATCTTCAGCATTACTGAAGCCTGACATTCTCCCTCAAGTTTCAAAGGAAGCAGGCAGTGGTGGTTTGGTTGGTTTTCCCTTCTTAGAGAGCCAATAAGATCTCAATTACTTGAGACTAGTGTAAATCATACACCATCATCCCATTCCTCCCACTTGTTATATTTGCCCTCCCTTACATATAATACAGGTTGGCTTTCCTCTCCCAATTGAGCTAACAGGATCAGCAATCACTAGAGACTAGTAGAAATTATACATTGTCATCCTGTTCCTCCACCTGCTATTTTATAACTTCACCCCCTGGGAAAGTATCCTTCCCATATATATGTGTTGGTATCTTTTTCCTTTCCCCTAGTGAGCCAGCCAATGAGCTCTTGATTACTAGGGATTGTCATTCTGTTCATCTGCTTATTGCTTTCACTCTCCAGGCAGTGTGGTCTCCCATATATGTTTGGGTTTTTAGTCCTGAACTCCAGTCAAGATGGCAGTTCTGGTTACTAGGGACTCATCATCCCATTCTTCCACCTGCCACATTAAACCTTCACTGCAAGGTACCCTCCCATATATGTCTGGTCAACTCCCTTCCCTAGGTTGAGCCAACAGGATAAGCAATGACTAGTGGAAATCACACATTGTCATCCCATTCCTTCACCTGATGTTTTATAACTTCAACCCCCCTGGGCTAACCAAATGTACTAAGCTGAGACTGACATACTGAGTGACTTGTGATTGTTTGACTTGATTATTATACATGGAATTTTATAGGAGAGGTTTGGATGATATGAGCAAGTGTACCAAAGCTTGGTGAAATTTGACAGACAAACACTATCATAGTTTCATCATCTTCCACTACTACCCTCTAGCTTATTCCTTGAAGTATGTCCTTTCATTCACTCCACATGGGGAGTGTGATCAGTGCCCATACTTCAGGGGCTGGAGCATTTGTTTTTGATCTTTTGGTTTGGATCAGCTCATAGTCAATCCCATCCTTCTGTGATAATTTATGAGTTTTCCCTACTAGCCTCTTGGTGAGTCATTTTGACCTTTTTATAGGTTTTCAGGGACCTACAACCATATACCATCACCAATATAATTCAGTCCATCTTTTCCCATGGACAATTCCATTCTTCCAACTTCTCCACATATGCTTCATATATCCCATCCAGGGATATCATGGCATTTTAAAGGACTTTTTGTTTTTTGTCAGAATGCAGCAGGTCTGTCTCAAATTGCCTGATTGAATCCCTACAGGAATTCATAGAGGTCTCTTATGCCCCATGGCTGTAGCTGAGGAGTTGGTGGAACTGTATGGTACAAGACTGGCATTCCCTCTAGGACTTCAGGGAATGCCTTCTCAATTAGGGTTGAGGAACTGGGACCTGCAAGCTAGTCAGACCCATCTTGTTCCCCTTAGTACTTTTGGGGAAGGAGGGCACTGATTTTGCTATGCATACCTCCCTGTTTATATAACATCTGGGGATATGCATAAGCCACAATGGTAACTCACCTTATAGAAATATCCCTTGGTCCCAGCCCTACATTGCTTGGAAATTGGTTGTTATGTTGGAACATTGTTCAGTCTTGTGATAGACTCTCTGAGTTTATATATAAACTCATTGAGGCACATGTCATGTAAAATAACACAATCATTTAGATAAATCTTCAACTATAGAAAATACCACAAAACATTGGCCCAAAGGCTAGGTCTGGAGAATGACTGTGGTTATTTGTGTGATTAATTGCTGAATGAAGGTTACGCGGTATAAGTTAAAATTGTTGTAAAGCAACTTAGGCAACGTGAGCTGCAGTGTAACGAACCGGGTCTCAAACGCAGCCTAAACATACTATATATGCAGCATCGGACTAACTACCGTAGTATCGGACTAACTACCGTAAATGAAAATGAGTGACGTGGCAACTGGTACGGTAATAGAAGTAACCGGCCCGGAGGTGTCTCGACCTCGGTGTTTGACTACAAAAATGCTGTCAGCAGGAGAGGGATTATGATGTGGGAAGAAGCAGAACTGTGTACAGGTATTGAGCATATTTATTCGCTGCGTATATGTAGATATACGATGACTCTAATTGTATTTCCAACTGCGAACTGCCGTGTGACATTAGTCACACTTCCTTTGTAATATCTCCATCGGTTTGCAGCGAACCACGACCTTCGCTCAAGCCAAACAGTCATATTTCGCTCCTTGTTCAGCGCCATC
>QLPG01007722.1:496-23450 GCA_003314385.1 Gomphus sp. MG54 | reverse complement strand
AAGAAGAGGATGGTGGGATAGAGATAATGAACCAAATGATGAACCGAATGTACCGAGCCGAGGCCACACACTGGTGAGGGATGATATGTGTAAGGGTTGGTTGGTTGGTACTGCCAAGTAAATCAGAGCATGGTATCATGGGCTTTACAGAATAGAACAACGGAGAGTGGCTGAACATAAAACAATAGGGCCACTGCCGAGTGACAACAAAGAGTGAATGTCCCGAGGGTAAACAGGCAAGGGGAAGGACAGGGAATAAAAGAATAATGAAGAATAGGAGGGTGGGATAGGGATAATGAACCAAATGATGAACTGAATGTACCGAGCCAAGGCCACACACTGGTGAGGGATGATATGGGTAAGGGTCGGTTGGTCGGTACCGCCGAGTAAATCAGAGCATGGTATCATGGACTTGACAGGAGACTGCTTTGTCAACAGGCAGTCGACATTCAATGGCAGTGAGCTGCTTCACAGGATTGTTTTTGCTGGTTCAGGGATAGGATGCCTTAGAAGCACAGTGCTCATGCTCAGGCTATGTATGAGCAATAGTGAGCAAGGCAGAAACCACCACACTGAATCACTTACAGTCTGTGTAGAATAAGAGTCGGTGGTCCCAAACCAGCAGATTGTTAAGTCCGCATGTCACATACTTAATGGTACAGATCCTGAAGATTTCCTAGGGTTTCCGAAGGGATTCCATGGAGGGGCAGAGGGTCTGTTGATGTGGGTGTTTGAAGTTAGAGGGACTTGGCTTCAACTTATGTGTTTCACCCTCCTCAATCATCTGTCCCTTATTTCAGAAGTGTTAAGTCCGTGTGTCAGGCGCTTAGCTAGTACTTCCGAGGGGGTTATCCAGGCTAGTGCAAAGGTCCGTAACGGGGCCGAAGACCGAGACGGAAGTCGGACGGACTACGGACAGGGACGGAGGTGCCGGAAGCTTAGGGTAGGTTGCGGAAAGTTCAATCCAGTCACTGAGGTGTTCGGGGTCGAAGGGACTTGGCTTCAACTTATGTGTTGCGCCCTCCTCGATCGTCTGTCCCTAATTTCAGAAAGGAGACGGGAGTTTACCGGAAATGAATCGGAAACTGGTGGGAGACTAAATTGATATTTGTACTGGCGAACAGTCCAGTCGACTGTCAGACTATATACATGTGGCTTATCCTTGTACTATTTTTGCCGGTCATAAAACAAGAAGAAAAGGAGTACAAGGGGTCAATAGTAAGGAAGAACAAGGGGGTAAGGTACACGATACTAGTGCGTCGGTTATCAAGATGCGGAATCCTAGGTTATGGGAATCGGAATCGGACTAGTGGTGGTTCGGACGGATGTTACGGGAACGGGTTCGATGGTCGGGGAGGATTCGGAAACGGGGGTGGGTGATTGTGGGGGTTGGTGTGGGTTTGTTGGAGGCATGGGGCGTAACAAGAAGTCAGAAACATGCGAAGGGACCAAGTCGGAATTAGACCAGAACTAAGTCGGAAAACTGGATGCAGATTAAGTTGATATTAATACTGGCGAATAGTCCAGTCAACTGGGTGGTTATATACATGTAAACTACCTTGTATTTGTACTGTCTGGTCTAAAGACAAGGGGAGGGAGGAAATACAAGGGGCAATAGGGAATGAAGAACAAGGGAGTAAGGTACATGGTAAACCTTTGAGGCACTTTCTGCAAAAGCATAATCATAGTTGTGGGAGCACAGAACTTCAGGATTTGTAGAACCATAGATTGTGAAAAGGAATCATGGAAAGGGCAGATGGAGGATTGCTCTCGATGGTTGCAACCAGAGAATCCCCAAGAATGGTAGGGACTATCAATTAGATTGATCAGGGGCATGGACTATAACATGGATAGATGAAACATAATCCCCAAGAGCATGCAACTTATATGTGAATAAGTTGAATGTTTTTCTTTTTTTTTTTACCTCCAGCAGGCATGGAGGATGTTGGATTTTCACAAGTGAGATGCCGGGCTCATGCAGAAACCTCACGGTCAAGTTTGTAGGTGTTAAGTACACGACACCGAGCCTCGGTTCACTCGGTCATACCAGCCAAATGGTCTTTAATGTTTAATCCCACACACAAGTGACAAGTCAATTTCCTCACTAGTATGTGGTCTCAGCTCGGTACATTTGATTCATCACCTGGTTCATTCCCCTTCATTCCCCTTCATCCTATCCCTTCTATCCTCTCCTATTCTTTTATCCATCATGCCCATTATTCTATTTTAATTTATTGTTCTATTGTTCTAACCATTCTATTTTCGGCTATGCCTATTGTTCTATTTTTGTCCATTGTGGACATGCTTTCCATACCTTTGTTATGGCCCATGCCACCAATAAATCCACATTAAACACCACAACCACCTGTACCATTTCCGGGACCTTTCCGACCGCTCAAAGTCCGAATAACCGCTTTCCAATATTCCGATGCATCAATCTGAGGTTCCACGTTTCTGAACCTCCGAAGATCCCGAAGCCAAGGTTCTGCTCTTTTGATAAACGACACGCATGATCATCATGTACCTCACTCCCTTGTTTTTCGTTCTATATTGCCCCTTGTACTCTCTTCCCCCCCTTGTTTTTACTTGGTAAAAGGTAGTACAAGACTAGATACATGTATATAAGTCACCAGCCGACTGGACTATTTGCCAGTACAAATATCGACTTAATTCTGTGTCGTAGTTTCCGATTTAGTTCCGGTAAACTTCTGACTTTCCAAAATTAGGGACAGACGATCGAGGAGGGCGCAACACATAAGTTGAAGCCAAGTCCCTGCGACCTCAAACCACTTGTATCACCCTATACTGTGAACAGCCTTAAGACCCCCGGTGCTTTCCATCTTTCCGTCCCCATTCCAATTCCAATTGAGAACCCGCAACCCCTAGTCCCTCCACCTCCAGAGTACAAACCCCCCCTCAGGAACCGTTCAGAACCCTCCAGAAACCCTTCCGGAAGCTTCTAGCTAAGCGCCGATATGCAGATCTAACAGTATATTCATACTCACACTCCTGATTGTCATTAAGCATGAAACCCTTCACGTGTGCGCAAGCCCTACAGACACTCAACCAGGTGTCTGCCTGCCATGCATCCATCCCCCGAGAACTGTCTGCCCCCGGACCAAGTTTCCAGATGCCTCAGACCCCAGCACACCCTCCGGAACCTTCATCCGACTCTGGATTCTCGGACACAGATCAAGACCTGCATCCGAATATGACCAACCTGTTCCTCGTGAACCACCCCCCGGCAACTCAACAATCATCGCCCTCAGAGATGCAATCCAGTTCAGGACCATCCTCAGCAGTGCCATCAACCTTATCGGCACCACCCCCATTTTCATCTCCCCCCTACGTACCACCCCCCTCCACCCAGAACTTTGACTGCCCCTACGACAGAGGGAGGACCCCCATGACTACCTATTCGGCCCCTAACATGGGTAATAAGACAGCCAAATCAGGCCAATCTGCAACCCCATCCGGTGGCAGCAGGACTACCACAGATCTTTTGTCCAAAATTGGAAAAGACGGAAAACTTACACCGCAAGAACAGCAATGCCACTTCGAACAAAACCTCTGCCTCTTCTGTGGCAGGTCGGGCCACTCAGCCAAGGAATGCCCGAGATCCGCCACCACAGTCACCAAAGGGCATGCAGCCTCTATGACAGAAGAAGTCGAAGAAGAGTCTGAGACGTTGGATGCTTCGGAAACCGAGGAATAAGAAGCTAGGCTCCCGACTCCAGCACCAGTTGTTTGCAATGAACGCCAACTGTGCCAAAGGAAGTAAAACAAACAACGCATCCAACCTTTTCAGGAATATGACCCCCCGTGACCATCCATCAAAAGATTTTGACCTGTTTCTGCAGAAACACTCTGACCCTCCGAACTCCAACCCTCTGAACTCCGACCCTCCGACCTCCATCAGAATTCTAGTTGCAAGGACTATACACTCACCCACTACGATCCATTGATCGACAGGGCATTGAGTACTACTCGTTTAGATTTGTCCTAACTGATTCTTGGCATCATGGAGCCAGCAGTTTTCACTCAGTGCTCAATCCCACCCTCTGAAAAAATCTGCTCAGGAAGAACCCTGAACATTGTGGAATTCCATACTGTCCCCCCCCACATGTTGTGCAGGACTGTGTTCACTATCACAGTTACTTTGTGGGCCTCTTTCTTCTTTGGTATTTGCTAATTTTGAAGTTCCTGCCAATATTCCCTCCCCAGAGAAGATGGTTTAACTCACCAAAACCATCTATCCATGGTGGAAAGAGCGTCGAATGGAACACAAGGGTAAAGCAATTGTCCCTCAGCTTCACATATGGCGTAATTATTTTCTTAGTTGTTTATTTACTAATTAAAACCCACATAGGTTTTAATTCTTGAGGCACAGGAAAAACAGGAAAAAATCTGTGGTTTGCCATACACCTGCTTCCGTAAATGCAACTCAAAGCTAATGCAAAAAACCTGTACAAACAATGTCACACACATGGAAAAGCTCACACATCTCTGCATAGAGCTGCAAAATAGCCTGGAGCTTGCACAGATGGTTGTTTAACATGAGAAACTCAAATGCAAAAGTGTATGCAGCTCTGCAGAGATCTGGCACAGCAGAGATGCACTGGTACAGTACATGAAACAGCTTGACCAAAGGTGGCCACCAGGCCACCGTTCCTGCAAGGGCTGCCACCAGGCCACCGTTCCTGCAAGGGCTGCCACCAGGCCACCATTCCTGCAAGGGCTGCCACCAGGCAAAGGCCGCTGCCAGGCAGTGGTGGTGCAGCCACCTTGCTGTGCCTTCTGCCCGAAGGGCGGAGCGCAGCTAGTCTATATATTAAAGTATGGTTGTGGTCCTTGTGGGTATTTTCTGAGTCAGCAATTGGTCAGCAATTGGTCAGCACCCTAGCCCAAATCATCATCATGTGACTGGTTCAAACAACTGCATCTCCTTCCCCCACCACCCACCCCACCCGGTGCACACCAGCGCACCCCACATCCTGACTGCCCCACACTCAGGATGTGCGGTGCGCTGGTGTTGCCGCATCATGCATGATGGAGGAAAGACCTCGGCATGCGGTGGGTGCACAATGTGCTAACGTCTTTCCTCTACCATGCACAATGCAGCCGGATATTGGCGTGCGGTGGGTGTACAATGCAAACCTGTGCTGTGCCCAGGACATGCCGACGTCTTTCCTCCCACCATGGCCATGCTCCTGACCACATGCACTATGCCATGACACTAACACACTGCACCTACTGACACCCCCATGTGTGGGGCTGTCAGGACATGTGGTGCACTGGTGTTGCTGTGTCATGCATCACGTCGGGTGCCCTACACCCTGTGCGAGAAATGGTCTCATCAGCAAGAGTGGCCTCTCCTTCCACCGTGACCCCTGTACCGATAATGACCCAGGTACATGGCAGACCATCCAAGGCCATACTAGCACTTTACAGTGATGGTGAGTTCATCGATCTTGATGACGAGGCTGAACCTGCTCCTGAACTCGGGAAGATTGCGCTTGGGAAGCGTGTTCGCAGTGATGAGGTGGACGATGAGGATGTGTCAGGCCCACAACACCGAGTACCGGCTCACTTGGGAATACCGACCAACCGGCTCTTACCTACATCATCTCGCACTACCACGCGGCCTCAGCTCGGTACACCTGGTGCATCATATGGACCACTCCTCTCGTTCTATCCTCTTCATTGTTCCTTCACCCCCTATCCACTCCTTGACCCATTTCCCCCGAACAACATGACGGTCACTCATTGTCCTGGCCACTGCCATTGTTTTATCTTGGGCCGTCCCCTATTGTTCTATTTTCACACACTACTTCATTATTCTATTCTCAGCCATACTCTATTATTCTAATCCCGCTTACATTCCTTATTCTATTTCTGATCACTGTGGACAATGCCTCCATGTGGATACTTCATACCTTATTGTCTCCATTCCTTACGCCACCCTGTTCCACATCTTGCTTCTTAACTATATAAGTAGCGGGATGTATGTAGATAGTTCTTCACTCAGAATATCAATTGGTTCACACCCCCTTGTCCGTTTCCTATTTCTAAAGTCCTTTGCTCGAGCCGACGCCCTTGGCATCCTCACGAGGCTCCTCCCACTACCCAAATTAGTGGCACGCATGGAACAGCAGGGTGTAACACACAAGCACGTTGAAGCCTAGCCACTCCGGAATGGTTTGCAGGACTTGACTGATATTTCAGCATGACCGAATTCTGACAGGATGTCATGTCTCAATGGGCCTGCAAAATTGTCAAGACTGCAACAGGGAAAGCCAAGGCAAAGGCACAAGTGTCCAAGACTAACTGTGCTACCCATCGACATGCCAGAGCCCTTAGTTGTGATCCTCACATGGCCACTGGATCCTCATATGGGACTTTACTTTCTGCCCCATCCACATCATCCTGTGCCATCATTTCCCAGTGTGCCTCTGCTACTGTCTCTACTTCCACCACCGCTTCAGCCTCAGCCATTGCCTCCACCTTTGCTGTTACTCCACCACCTTCATCAAACAAGCACAAAGGTGCCAAGCATACCTGGAAGGGCTGGAAGGGGGATGTTACCGTAGAAGAGGGTGACGGTGTCACTTCTGCAAAGGAGTTCAATGTCCACCTCTTCCATGGGCACAGGACTCAAAGTGGGAGGCAGTTCGATGGTTGACAGGTGCTTCTCCACCATGAGCTTGGGACTCAAACTGGGATGTAAGTGGGCAGCGGCTTCATTCAAACACATTGATTCTACCAGCAACACTCCCCAACACCAATATGCTCAGTGGACCGCATCCGCTGTTTGCACCCACCTGACATGACCGAATAGGTATGCCCCCTTCCCTTTATGACCGCCACTTAACAGAGCTTATTATACACTGTTGCACACAGCCCAAACTGGGTTAATATATGTGCCCCACACCGCAACGACGTTCTTCAACCACCATGCCAACTGCCATATCGGCCACTCTGCAAAGGTGGTCCATTCAAAGCCTCACCTACCGTCAGTTTCGATTTGTTGTCACACGTCAACCGCTATCAAATGGTGAGAAGGTCAGCATTCATGCACAACCACCGCTAACTGACATAACACCCCCAGCATGCTCCTATCTGATGTGGTGAGCGGGACTGTGTTCACACATGACCACTGCTAACCAATGCCAGCACCGTGCACCGTCCCAAAAAAAACACGACAAATGTCCAGCTGCAACGATTACAGCCTATGTCTACCATCTACCATGTCAGTTCGTTTGGTGAGAAGGTCAGCATTCATGCACAACCACCGCTAACTGACATAACACCCCCAGCATGCTCCTATCTGATGTGGTGAGCGGGACTGTGTTCACACATGACCACTGCTAACCAATGCCAGCACCGTGCACTGTCCCAAAAAAAACACGACAAATGTCCAGCTGCAATGATTACAGCCTATGTCTACCATCTACCATGTCAGTTCGTTTTTGTGGGTTGGTTGTTTTTGTGGGTTGGTTGTTTTTGTGGGTTGGTTGTTTTTGTGGGTTGGTTGTTTTTGTGGGTTGGTTGTTTTTGTGGGTTGGTTGTTTTTGTGGGTTGGTCATTTCCGTGGGTTGGTCTTTTTCATGGGTTGGTTGTTTTCATGGGTTGGTTGTTTTCATGGGTTGGTTGTTTTCATGGGTTGGTTGTTTTCGTGCGTTGTTGGGTCCTCCATCTAATCTTAGGTGTATAAAATTTTATACTTATATACACTGTAAAACAATATATGCTGTTGTGATGTGACATGGAATATAAGTGTGGTATGCACTATTGACCGAACACGTTGTTTGCATGCGCACTAACCCTGACTTGCATTTGCCCTATTTTCAACCTGCCACACATATTGACCTGTTCTATACATTGTGCTCCTTTCAATTTTCTACACTGCCTTTACTCTCTCAGGTATGAGATACTTCATTAGAGATACTTCATTATCTTCTCAACATCTCAGGCTAATTGACACTGTTCTGGTCAATTCAATTGACTGACAGACTTCATCTCTTCTGCCTGAGCTTTGCTGGTCCTCCAGGTTTTCAGGTTCTCTGGTCCCTCTTGCCTCTTGCCTCTTGCCTCTTGCCTCTTGGTTGGCTCAGGTGATCAATTAGTTGCATTTTGCTCACTAGCATACCCACTAGCATCCTTGATTAACAACAGTGGTGGGGTCCCACATTTTTGTATAGGGGTATCTAAGGGGTAGATCAAGCCTATTGGGTGTGAAGTATGCTTGCAAGGCCTTAGTTTGCTGTTGGCAAGCACCTCTCACTGCTCATATGGGGGGAGTGGCTTAACTCAGTTTCTGTTACATTTGATAGACTCAGGGTGGTGTCAGGAGTCGGATACTGACGGACTTCGGTACTGCCGAAGGGTGTTGTCGAAAGGTCGGGCGGACTATGGCCAAGTCCTGCAGGCCAAAAGTAGTGGCGTTGGCTTCAACGTACTCGTGCGTTGCGCCCTACTTGCCGTGCATGCCACTGTATTTGCAACAGACAGATACTCAGGGGGATGCTGAAGATGCCGGCCTGAGTCGAGGACTTAACAGAAGAGAAGAAGGTAGAAGGGCCTAAGCCTAGTCGATCCCCAGAATGAGGAAGTAAGTACATCCATGTCCTACTTATATAGGCTAAGAAGCGACATGTGGAATAAGGAATGTGGGACAACAAGGTATGCAGAGCAATGTGGTTGTTGTCCACAACGAACAAAATTAGAACAAGGAATGCAAAACAGGGATAGAACAATAAAAGGTAATATAATAGGAGCGTGACTTGAACTGGAACAATAGGGAGTGGCCGAATATAAAACAATGGGGTCGCGTCCGAGGATAATACAAGGACGGGGAGTCCCGAGGTGAAACGAACCGAGGAGTGCGGATGGCAAATGTGCCGAGCCGGGACCGGCGCACCAAATGTTATGCAGGCAACGCGGGCACTTGGTCGTGGATATAGAATAATTGCTCGGTCGGCACTGCCGGCGGATGGGTCTCGGTACGTGGACTTGACAGGTGGTCAGCTTTGGCTTGTCATATCCTTGAGATTCTACCTACAGTTCCTGAGTCACATAAAAGCCTGTGAGATCTCCCTCTGTCTTGCAGTGAATTCCTCCTTGGTAAAACCCTGTGCAAATTTTGTGAGGAGTTGGCCTTTCCCTTTTGGTGGTGGACTTTGGACCACTCTTCTTTCTTTGGATAGGATTCAGGAGTTTTTGTTAGAGTTTTTTTTTACAGATATTAGTGCACCCTCCCTCCCTTCATATACATTAGTGTAAATCTTGGTCTGTATCCTGTGAGTACTTTTGTATGTTATTGCAGTGCAAATAATTCATAGCGGATGTGTAATTTATAGGATGGCCTCTACACCTGAGCATGATAGAGAATGGAAATGTGCTGAACATTGGGAGCAGTTACAGATGACCTCACCTTCAATGCATTGTGAGAGTGCTGCAGCTGCATCAGAAATATGTAGTCAAAATCCCACTCCACCACCACCTCAGCCATTCTCTCATCTTCCTTCTGCTCTTCCTGCTATCCACACTCAATTGAATCATTTTATACCTGCACCTGATCTAACCCCTCGCTAACAAGTAGCTGCAATCAATGCCCATCTTGCTACATTACAGATTGCTCAGCATCCAGTCCTTCATCGATGTACAGGAGGGCCTATAGCTCCTGTACATTTGCCAGAGATTCCATTAGGCATAGCAGGCATTTCTCAGTTACATGCTATGGCTCAGGCTCATCCAGTAATCCAGTCATGCCAAAGGGCTCCTGGACCTCCTCAGGTTGTTCCGGAAATTCCATTAGGCATAGCAGGTGTTGCTCAGTTATGTGCCATGGCTCAAGCTCTTAGGGATCCTATACCACCACCATTACCTGCTCTTCCTTCTCCTCTTCCTCCTCCTCCTCAGGTTGTCCCTCAAATTGAAGCTCCATTAGCCTGGCAACATGTGACTGAGGCCAATATTCCATGTCATAGCCTGGGTCTCATGGATGTTAAATGTCCAAACTGTCATGGATGGCATTGGCTGATGGAACGTTTGACCAAATCTACAAATCATCTTCCAAGTTTTGGAATATGTTGTTCATCAGGAAGGATCTCCTTACCACTGTTGCCACAGCCTCCTGAAACATTGAAGGCACTTTTGGAGGGTCAGGATAATAGTGCAAAAAAAGTTTAGAGAACATATTCGTAAATACAATACATCGCTGACATTTATCTCTCTAGGAGTCAAATTAGATCCCAGTGTCTCTGGTTGTGGGCCATTTATATTCAAAATTCATGGACAGGTCTATCATCAACATGGTACTCTTCTTCCTGCAGCAGGAGAAGAACCACATTATGCACAGCTTTACTTTTATGACCCCAGTGAGGCATTAGGGTATAGACAACAGAATAACAGGAATGTTCTAGACTCTCAAACGTTACATGACCTTCAGGAGATGATACTAGCCAATAATCCTTTTGTAAATGTCTATCGCCAGGCTCTTGAAAGACTTCATGACCATTCTAATAGTAGTAGCATTCAAGCTAGACTCACATACAGACCCCATACCGATATTCAACGGTATAACATTCCTACTGGCAATGAAATTGCTGTCATTTTACCTCGTAAAGGTGAAGTGGAAGATAGCAGGGATATCATCGTACAATTGAAGGGTGGGGGGCTGAGGAGAGTTCATGAGGATAGTGCTGTATATGCACCTCTTCATTATGTACTCCTCTTTCCTAGAGGTGAGATGGGCTGGCATAGGGACATCCCACTTTTAGGACAAGCATCTGCATCAGAGCCTGAACAGGAGACTGACCAGCATTCAAGAGGGCAGGAAAAGAATGTATCAATGGTCAAATACCATCGCTATCGTTTGTTTATTCATGATGGTGAAGCTGATACTCTTTTCAAAGCTGGCAAGCTTTTCTAACAATATATTGTCAATATATGGGCTACTACAGAATAGTCTAGGCTCAAATGGTTGCGATATAACCAAAACACCTTGCATGCAGAGCTATATAACTAAGTGGTCGATGCATTTGCTGGCTTAGACAATGATCTCAACCCTCAGGATTTGAGAAAGAAAGTCATCCTTCCTACTACATTCACTGGGAGCACCAGAGACATGATGGAGAATCTTCAGAATTCCCTTGCTATTTCTAGAAAATATGGACCTGCAGATGCTTTCCTTACCATGACTGCCAATCCTAATTGGAAAGAAGTTAAAGATGCCCTCTGTCCATGGCAGACTCCTCAGGATAGGCCTGACTTGGTGGCTAGGGTGTTTCAACTCAAAAAGGAATACCTCATCAAGTGTATTATAAAGGATGGCATTCTAGGAGGAACTGTAGGATGTGTCCATACTATTGAATTCCAAAAGAGGGGCCTACCACACATGCATCTTCTCATATGGTTTGACCCACACTCTAAAATCAGAACTCCTCAAGATGTTGATTCTCTGATCTGGGCTGTCTTTCCAGATCAACAGACCTATCCAAGGCTATACAAACTGGTCGGTGAAATGATGACCCATGGACCCTGTGGAACTGAGCATCCCAACTCTCCTTACATGCAAGATGGCAAGTGTTCTAAACATTTCCCCAAGGCCTTTTGAGAGGAGACTTCTGTAAATGAAGATAGATACCCCCTATATTGACGTCCCAATGATGGCAGGAAGCATAATATCAGAGGTCATGAAATGGACAATTGTAATATTGTTCCTTAATGTCCCATGCTTCTCCTGGAATTGGAATGTCATATAAATATGGAACTTACCTTCAATGTATGCTCCATCAAGTACATCCACAAGTATATCTACAAGGGCCATGATAGGACTACAATGGAGTTTGGAAAGAATAAGGATGAAATCCAGCAGTATCTTGATGCATGCTATGTCAGTTCACATGAGGCATGTTGGAGATTGCTGGAGTTTAAGATACATGTGCAGATTCCCGCTGTCTTTGCCCTTCCTGTTCATCTCCCTAGTCAACATAATGTTGTCTTTGATGCCAACCAGGATGCCCCATCTGCATTAGAAAGGGCAGAGCATGCAAAGACTATGCTCATGGGGTATTTTAAAGCCAATGTCAAATATCCAGAGGCCAGTCAATTGCTCTATGTCCAATTTCTTGAAAGATTTGTTTGGAAAAAATTCCAAATCATGGAAACATCGCCAGCAACAGTTTGCCATCGGTCGCCTGCACTTTTCAAGTCCTTCCTCTGGAGAACATTTTTATCTATGTACCCTCCTCACTGTAGTCAAGGGAGCAAGGTCATTTGAAGAACTCAGGTCATATGAGGATACTCAACATCAGACTTTTAAGGCTGCCTGCCTGGCATGTGGCCTTCTAGAGGATGATACAGAATGGAGGTTCTCCCTTCAAGAGGCTGCTGGCATGCAGACAGGATCACAGCTCAGGAGGCTCTTGGTCACCATCTTGATACATTGTACTCCTTCAGATCCAGCTCAACTCTGGACCCTGTTTCAAGAATACATCTGTGATGACCTTCAATACCAGCTCTAAAACAGGCATGGCATCAGTGATCCTACCCAGGTGTCAAGTCCATGTACTGAGACCCATCTACCGGCAGTGCCAACCGAGCAATCATCTTATATCCACGACCAAGTGCCCGCATCACCTGCATAACACTTGGTGCGCTGGTCCCAGCTCGGCGCATCCGCCATCCGCACTCCTCGGTTCGTTTCACCTCGGGACTTCCTGTCCTTGTATTATCCTCACACACAACCCCATTGTTTTATACTCAGCCACTCCCTATTGTCCCATCTTGAGTCACAACCCTATTGTCCTGTCTTTTATTGTTCTATCCCCGCTTTTCATTCCTTGTTCTAATTTTGTTCGTTGTGGACAATAACCACATGCTCTGCATACCTTGTTGTCCCACATTCCTTATTCCACATGTCGCTTCTTGACCTATATAAGTAGGACATGCATGTACATATTCCCTCATTCTGGGTATCGACTAGGCTTAGGCCCTTCTACCTTCTTCTCTTCTGTTAAGTCCTCGACTCGAGCCGGCATCATCAGCATCCCCTCGAGTACCTGTCTGTGGCAAATACAGTGGCATGCACGGCAAGTAGGGCGCAACGCACGAGCACGTTAAAGCCAACGCCACTACTCTTGGCCTGCAGGACTTGGCCATAGTCCATCCGACCTTCTTGCCAACACCCCTCGGCAGTACCGAAGTCCGTCAGTATCCGACGCTTGACACCAGGATCAAATATATGACTTTGGCCTTTTCCTTATTGATAAGATCATGTGGCAGGGTGGAAGGTCTTTATCTGAGTTCCAGGACATTCCCCAATTCAATTGGCAATCACCTATTTTCAGAACAGCACAACTATGATCCTAATTTGGAGCTTCAGAGTGCTTCTGTAAATATTGCCAAAATGAATCCTGGTCAAAATAATGCACATGATCAGATCCTGAAATCTGCCTTGACCAGGGATGCTCCTGGAAAACCAAAAGGCAGTCTCTTCTTTGTACATGGTCCAGGAGGCACCAGCAAGTCCTTTACATGGAATACTCTTAGTCACTCTGCAAGAAGCAAAGGTCTTATTGTCCTTTTTGTTGCTTCATCTGGCATTGCTGCAATCATCATTGGAGGAAGGACAGCCCACAACATGTTCAGACTTCCCATTCAGATCAATGAGGGTACCCTTTGTAATATCAAAAAGGTATAGATAGGGCCCAGCTTCTTAAAAAGACAAGTCTTATCATTTGGGATGAGGTTCCTATGCAGCATCGCCATGCAATTGAAGCAGTAGACAAGACTTGCAAGGATATTCTAGAACAACCCAACCTTTGTTTTGGTAGCATTACTATTGCATAGGGAGAGGATTTCCAGCAGACCTTGCCTGTGGTTCCTAAGAGCAATAAGAAGGAGATTGTGGGTGCATGCATTCAAAGATCCAAACTATGGAATCATGTTAAGGTCCTTCATCTCACTGAAAATATTTGTGTTGATTGTAATGATCCTCAAAGTACTCGGTTTGCCCAATGGCTTTCTGATATTGATCAGGGAAACAATCTCCCTTTGGATCACTCTTTTACCATCCCTCAGCATATGATTTGTGGACCACATCTCTCAAGTCTCATCTCGGTTACATATCCCAGCCTTGAAAGTGGAAAAACAATTCCAGACAAGTTCTTTTTGGAACATGCCATCCTTTGTCCCAGAAATACTGAAGTGGATGAGATCAATGCTCAGGTCCTGAATCAATTCCCAGGAGAGGAGAACCTGTATTCCAGTGCAGATACCATTAAAGGGCAAGAGGACAATAATCATCAATATCCTCTAGAATACCTTAACTCCATTAACATGGGTGGTCTTCCTCCCTCTCAACTTAAAGTCAAGCTTGAAGTGCCTTTGATGCTACTTTGGAATCTAGATGTAGATCAGGGACTTTGCAATGGTATACGACTTCGTTTGGTTTGGATGACCAACAGGGTACTGTTTGGAAGGATCATTTCAGGGCCATCAGCAGGACAGACCACATTTATTCCCAGAATCACAGTTTCAACAAGTGAAGAACAATTGCCATTTGAATTACATGGGCGACAATTTCCTGTGAGGCTTGCATTTTCCATGACAATAAACAAGTCACAAGGACAATCTCTGGGAACAGTAGGAATAGACTTACGGTACCCTGTGTTTTCACATGGACAATTTTATGTAGGGGTATCAAGGGTACAAATTGGGGAAGAGTACATGTTTTGTTACTGGAGGGAAGGAAGAAAAGTAATATAGTGTATCAGGAAGTGTTACTCAAGGACAATTCATAGGTAGTAATAGATAGAGATGTGTTGAATATAGGATTGGAAAATTATATTTTTGGCTAGGCTCTGGTTGGGTTTAGGCTAGGTTTCGGCTGGGCCTCGGGTGGGCTCTGCTGGGATTTTGACTGGGCTTTGGCTGGGCTCTGCTGGGGTTTTGGCTGGGCTCTGCTGGGGCTTTGGCTAGGCTCTGCTGGGGTTTTGGCTGGGCTCTGTTGGGGTTTTGGCTGGACTCTGCTGGGGTTTTGGCTGGGCACTGCTGGGGTTTTGGCTGGGCTCTTCTGCTGGGCTGGGCTGTCTGGGCTGGCTGCTTCCACCTGGAGGGTGGGGAGTGGCTCATCTACTATATATAAGCAACATTTAAGCCAAATCACATAAGGGAGGGAGAAGAATTGCATTTAGGAGGAATTTATTTTCATCTAAAATTTACTCAATTTTGATACATACAATCTTAAATCAGTGATTGCTCAATTTTTCTGAGAGGTTTTGTCATAGAGTATTCACATTAGGGAAGCTATTCATCTTCTATTACTAATTACAATAACTCCAAGTAGGATTTGACCTAAATTGACCTTAATCTGACTATAAAGATATTGGGGCTACCAAAGTGTGACATGCAACATGCTAATGATACAAAGAAATGGATGACTAATCACACCGGGCCACAAATTCTACACAAGGAGAAACAGGTGTCACGCTTGTATCAAGGACCTATACCTGTGACATTTTGACCTGTTCTACAAAATAATTTACTCTGCCACAACAAAAGCTTTCTTGCCCCTTGTTATGACCCATGCCGCCAAATAAACCCACATTAAACCCCACAACCACCCGCACCTTTTCTGAGACCTTTCCGATCGCTCAAAGACTAAATAACCGATTTCCGGATTTCCGATGCACCACTCCGAGGTTCCATGTTTCCGAACCTCCCAAGATTCCGAAATCAAGGTTCCGCTCCTTTGATAGACGACACACAGGATCATCATGTACCTCACTCCTTGTTCTTCGTTTTATATTGCCCCTTGTACTCTCTTCCTGTTAAATCCGCATGTCGGCACTGAGCTGAAGACTTCCGGAGGGGTTTCGGGGGGTTCCGAGGGAGAGGTCGTATTCCGAAGGGGGGGGGGTGAGGATCGGGATCGGTCGGAATCGGAGTAGTTGGAAGTTGGGAATGCCAGGGGTCTTGGTACTATTCGTGGTATAGGGTGGTACAAGTGGTTCAAAGTCATAGGGACTTGGCTTCAACTTATGTGTTACGCCCTCCTCGATCGTCTGTCCCTAATTTCGGAGAGTCGGAGAGTGTACCAGAAATTAATCGAAAACTGCGACGCAGATTAAGTTGATATTTGTACTAGTGAACAGTCTAGTTGACTGGGAGACTATATACATGCGACTATCCTTGTACTATCTTTGCCTGTCATAAAACAAGGAAAAAGGGAGTACAAGGGGTCAATATAAAAGAGAGAACAAGGGAGTGAGGTACGCGATGGTCCTGCACATCGGTTATCAAGGTAACGGAACCTTGACTTCGGAGTCTTTGGAGGTTCGGGATCACGGAACCTTGGAATGCATGTTGGACATCCAGAAATCGGTTATTCAGGCTTTGGTCGATCGGAAAGGTCCTGGAAATGGTGTGGGTGGTTGTGGGGTTCAATGTGGGTTTGTTTGGCTGTATGGGCCATAACACTTCCCCCCCTTGTCTTTACTCGGTAAAAGATAGTACAAGACTAGATACATGTATATAAGTCACCAGTCGACTGGACTATTCGCCAGTACAAATATCAACTTAATACTGCGTCATAGTTTCCGATTAAGTTCCGGTAAACTTTCCGACTCTCCGAAATTAGGGACAGATGATCAAGGAGGGTGCAACACATAAGTTGAAGCCAAGTCCTTGTGACCTCAAACCACTCATATCCCCCTGTACTGTGAACAGTCCCAAGACCCCCGGTGTTCCTGACTTCCATCCTGATCCGATTCTGATCCCAAGTCCAACCCTTAGTCCATTTGCCCCTGGAATACAAACCCCCCCCCCCTTCGGAAACTATTCGGAACCCTCCGAAAATCCTTCTGGAAGTCTCTAGCTAAGTGCCGACATGCGGATTGAACACCCCTATAATATAGAGCAAAAATGTTCTCAAGACACTTCTTAGCTGTAATATAATTTTTTTGAAATTTAATCTACAAAATCTTAAGCTAAAATTGAGCTTGACTGAAATCTGTATCAAGGAAGTCTACTATACTGTAAATGACCGGTGGCAACAATAATAACAACTACACCCAATGCATGCTCGCTCCTAATTCACCAGGCGGCAACGATAATATCCCTCATGTTGGTTACTTTCACTCCTAAAAAAACTAAACACAACTGTGGGGGATGCTGAACAATACCATCCACCATTAACTATCACCGTGAAACTGTCAAGTACACGTACCGAGAACGTCTATTCAGTAGTGCCGACCGAGTAACCATTCTATGTCCACGTCCAAGTGTTCATGCCACATGCATATCACTTGGTATGCTGGTCTCGTCTCGGCACATCCACCACCCACACACCCACTCCTCACCCCTTGGTCCGTCTCACCTTGGGACTTCCTGTCCTTGTTTTATCCTCAGTCACAGCCCTTATTTTATAGTCGGGCACTTCCTATTGTCCTATCCTTGTGTCAAGCGTCGGTTACTGACAGTCTTTGGTACTGCTGAGGGGTGTTGGTGAAAAGGTCGGGCGGACTATGGCCAAGTCCTGCAGGCCAAGAGTAGTGGCATTGGCTTCAACGTGCTTGTGCATTGTGCCCTACTTGCCGTGCGTGCCACTGTATTTGCCACAGACAGATACTTGAGAGGATACTGATGCTGCCGGCTCGAGTTGAGGACTTAGCAGAAGAGAAGAAGGTAGAAGGGCCTAAGGCTAGTCGATACCCAGAATGAGGAAATATGTACATGCATGTCCTACTTATATAGGTTTAAGAAGCGACATGTGGAATAAGGAATGTGGGACAACAAGGTATGCAGAGCATGTGGTTATTGTCTACAACGAATAAAATTAGAACAAGGAATGCAAAATGGGGATAGAACAATAAAAGACAGGATAATAGGATTGTGACTCAAGATGGGACAATAGGGAGTGGCTGAGTATAAAACAATGGGGTTGTGTGCGAGGATAATACAAGGACAGGAAGTCCCGAGTTGAAACGGACCGAAGAGTGTGGATGGCGGTTGTGCCGAGCCGAGACAGGCGCACCAAGTGTTATGCATGTGACGCAGGCACTTGGTCGTGGATATAGGATGATTGCTTGGTCGGCACTGCTGGCAGATGGGTCTCAGTACGTGGACTTGACACCTTGGCCACAATTCTATTATTCTATCCTTTATTGTTCTATCCCTGTTTTACATTCCTTCATTCTAATTTTACTCATTGTGGACAATAACCACATGCTCTGCATACCTTATTGTTCCACATTCCTTATTCCACATGTTGCTTCTTAACCTATATAAGTAGGACATGCATGTACATATCTCCTCATTCTGGGTATCAACTTTCTTCCCCTCTGTTAAGTCCTCGACTCGGGCCGGCATTAGCAGCATCCTCCCGAGTATCCGTCTGTGGCAAATTGGTGGCACGCACAGCAAGTAGGGCACAATGCACGAGTATGTTGAAGCCAACACCACTACTCCTGGCCTGTAGGACTTGGCCATTGTCTGCCTGACCCATTTCGGCAGTTCCGAAGTCCATCAGTACCCACAGCCTGACAGACACCGTGAACTGTCACAACACAGTCAACGATCGCAACCATATGTCTTCCAAAGTTTTGGCCACAAAAATACCAACCACCGTTACAGTAACCATACTTAGCAGGGGATCACGCATACCGAGTAGTCAAATTTGAGCAGGGTCCAGTACTGTTACATTATCGACATTCCCCTCGTGACGCTTCTTGAAGTTGTGCACTCTTGCTTGCTTTCATGCCACCTGTGATAACTGCCGCTTAACTGAGAGTGGAAATTCATGCGCGATGTCATAACACACATGCTTTCACAACTGATGCTCTCAATATGACCTCGTACTCCTACAACTGCCTCGATGACCACCAATAAAATAGAACCGTGTCGAGAGGTGGAGTGCGGTAGTGCGACCATGCATTCTGCTTGCACGCCAACAGGACTTATTTGGCATGTGGGCTAGTTGCAATCATAATGTATGAGCTCACCTCCTGAAATATTTGGCCTGTTGAACTGAAACTTTTTTAATGAGACCAAGGAAAGGGATCGCGCATACCGAGTAGTCAAATTTGAGCAGGGTCTGGTACATCACTCCTTAAAAAAACTAAACTCACCTGCTGCAAATGCCACCAAAAAAAAACTGAATGAGACCACGGGGAATACCCAACCACGCAAGAAGGAACCTAAATCAATGCGGTGATGATGAGATTGATTTCACAGATAGAACACAATTCTGGCCTTTGGTTGTGCTAAAGACACATACCGACTACTTTAAAAAATTGTAACCATATGGACGATATTCCTCGACCACCGTGCATGTCTCGCATGTTAGCTATTTGTCAGCATTTATATAAGCCATTCCCATGATCCAAATTTTCAAATTGGAGTACTGCCCGGTCATGTGACTGTGTCAAGTACACGTACCGAGACCCGCCTATTCGGTATTGCCGACCGAGCAACCATCCTATATCCACGACCAAGTGTCCACGCCGCATGCATAACAGTTGGTACGCCGGTCTTGGCTCAGCACATCCACCATCCACACTCCCTGTCTTCACCCTTCGGTCCGTCTCCCCTCGGGACTTCCTGTCCTTGTATTATCCTCGCACACAACTCCATTGTTTGATACTCGGCCACTCCCTATTGTCCCATCTTGAGTCACAATTCTATTAACCTGTCTTTTATTGTTCTATCCCCATTTTGCATTCCTTGTTCTAATTTTATTCGTTGTAGACAATAACCACATGCTCTGCATACCTTGTTGTCCCACATTCCTTATTCCACATGTTGCTTCTTAACCTACATAAGTAGGACATGCATGTACATATTTCCTCATTCTGGGTATTGACTAGGCTTCAGCCCTTCTACCTTCTTCTCCTCTGTTAAGTCCTTGACTCGGGCTGGCATCATCAGCATCCTCCCGAGTATCTGTCTGTTGCAAATAGGTGGCACACACGGCAAGTAGGGCGCAACATACAAGTACGTTGAAGCCAACGCCACTACTCTTGGCCTGCAGGACTTGGCCATAGTCCACTCGACCTTTTGCCAACACCCCTCGGCAGTACCAAAGTCCATCAGTAACCGAAGCTTGACAGACTGGTTCACCACCTGCGTTTCCCTTCCTTCTCCCACCACCCGTGCATTGACGTGTAGTGCCCTGGTCTCGAGGAAAGACTTTGGCATGTGCTGGGTGTGCCCCATGTTCATGTTGTGCACCCACCACATGCCGAGGTCCTTCCTCCACCATGCACATGGTCCACACCACAAAGGCTGCCGCCAGGTAGGGGTCGTGAGGACCCCCAAAAATAAGGGAGGAGGTTCACCGGGCTCGAATGAGTTGAAAGGCAAAAAGCTTGGACGTGGAAATTAGAGGCCAGGGAAAAAGATTCGGACACAGACAGACCTATCCCAAAGGGGCAAAATTTGTTCAGACAGAGAGAGAAAAAATAGAAAAATTTGCCTGGGTCTCTCTCTACCTGGTTTCTTGTCACGACCATATATCGTGTTTTGACTTATTCGGCAGTACCAACCAACCAACCCCCACTCACACCATTCCACGGCGTACGGTCTCGGTTCGGTACACCCGGTTTATCACCCGGTTCATTATCCTTTTCCCCAACCCCTATTCCTTGTCATCCCTACACTCCCTTCCTTTCCCCCTCACTCGTTTACCCATGGGACGTTCACTATTCCCTGCCACTCACTCACGGCCCTATTGTTTTATTCTTGGCCATTCCTTATTGTTCTATTCCTTTCCCACAATCTCACCGCTTATATTTCATTGTCTTACCCTCTTATTATTCTATTCTAATCGTTGTGGACCATACCTCCACATGGTCTTCATACCTTATTCTTTTTTCCATGTCTTATGCCACCCTTATTCCACATTCCACCTCTCAGCCTATATAAGTAGTTGATATGTGTACATAGTTCGTCAGTCTGAGTATCAACTAGGCTTACGCCTCCCTACTCTCCTCCTTCTGTTCAGAAGTCTATGCTCAGGCCAACATCCTCGGCATTTGCCTGAGTATCTGTTCTTGTTACAAGTTAGTGGCACGCACAGGAGGCAGGGTGCAACACACGAGTATGTTGAAGCCAAGCCACCCTGACCGGCCTGCAGGACTTGGCCGGTTCCAACAGTATCCTCGGTAGTACCGAGTCCTGACATTTCTACATACAATTCCATGTAAAAACAATACAATACAAGTTGGAAAACTAGAGGGGAGAGTGTGCAAGAGTCATGCATACCTCACACCTTTTTTTCCTCCCTTTGTGGTACTTTTCAGGTCTTTTATTGCTGATCTCAATGCTTTTAGAAAGTGGCCCAGTCCTTGTTGTCCACCAAGATTGTCTGCGAATTGGCAAACTTTACCTCCTCCTGGAGCCTACAAAGGAAATGAGTTGATGGCATGTGAAGATATGTCTCAGCCCTAATGCTAGCCTTATCACAATGGATGGGATGAGAGCGGTTTGGCATGATTGAAAATTTTCTGGCCATAGGCCAATTCCTCTGGTATTACTTTATCATCTTATAACTGATGCATGTACCTATTGTAACGGTTCCAGGGCACCAGTCCCCGACTCCCTCCATTCACCTTTTCAAATGCTTGCTACCAGGATGGAAAAGAACAGGGACATTGGCAGAGCTCATAGAAGTTCGGACACCAACCAGACATAGGTGTGGACAGGCGGGACAATTGTTCGGACTAGGACAGACCTACACTACTGTTCAGGCCGGAGCTGAAAATAACCTTGAGTAAAATTCTGGAGTTTAGCCTAATCTGGAACCCTGGTCAGGGGTTGGATTCTGCTTTTTTCAAGGTCAACTCTGAAAAAAGGTTGAAATCATGAAATATAAATGTTGACATTAGGTATATTTGTTCTCAAAAGCCAAGGTGGTATCAGGGTGACCTAGGTCATGTGACTGGTTCAACAACTGCCTCAAACCAAACTCACGTGCCTCAAACTCACACACCTCAAACTTACGCACCTCAAACTCATGCATGGCAATCCCCCCACCTGCTTATTTATTCTCAAAAGGCAAGGTGGTATAAGGGTGACCCTAGGTTATGTGACTGGTTCAACAACTGCCTCAAATCAAACTCACATGCCTCAAACTCATGCACCTCAAACTCATGCGTGGCTTCCCCCCACCTGCTAGCTGCTTTGCTGGTAACATTCCTCTGTCTCTTCTGGCTTTCTGGGTCTCTGCTGCTTCTCTCCTGGGTTATTACTGCTGGGTTCTCCTCTCTTTCTGCTCTCTTCTTCTGGGATTCTGAGATCTACTAGGTTGTGCTGTCTTCTGCTGGGGGTTGTGCTGTCTTCTGTGCCCTGCTGCTGCCCCTGTGCTCTCATTGGTCTCCTCAGCTCTGGTAAGCATTATTTTCCCTTTTTTTTGGTCTATTTTTCATACTGATCTTCCTTTTTTTTGCCTCTTTTTCAGCTACATCCTGCCCCTTTCTCCTCTCCCACCCTCACATATTACTTTCTCTGTTATCTACTCACTTAGGTGAGTTCTATTATTATGTTTTCACTATTGTTGTTTACTAATTTTCGCTTTTTTGACCCATTTTCAGCCATCCCCTTCCTCAATCCTCTTCTTCATCTCTCCTCTCTCTCCCTGGATTGGGTCCCTCCTCTGGTGAGTGGGGTTTTGAATCAATGTGTCTTGTTTTGAATTTTTTTTTGAAGATGAAATTTTGCATTTTGTAGGATTACATAAGCCACACTCGCACATCCTCCTGCCTCCTCCAAACCCCAATGCTGACACACCCCATGTGCCTCACATGTTATATCCGCGATATAACTCCGACATCCCAGACATCCGATATGGGGCGCTACGAGAAAACCCTACTCCGAACCAAGTCCGAGCCTAGGTCCCCACCTCCGAGTCCGACCAGCATCGTTACCCTCGGACCTCGGACATCTTCCTTTT
>QLPG01007721.1:0-14718 GCA_003314385.1 Gomphus sp. MG54 | reverse complement strand
GGGCGCAATGCACGAGTATGTTGAAGCCAACGCCACTACTCTTGGCCTGCAGGACTTGGTCATAGTCCGCCCGACCTTTCGACAACACCCTTCGGCAGTACCTAAGTCCATCAGTATCCGACTCCTGACAAAATGGTAGACAGATGTTACAAGAACTAAACTCAGAATGTGAATATACACTCAAGAATACTTACTGCTTTCAGCCTGCCAGGTCAGTGGCTCTGGGCTGGGTACTTCTGGGGTGTTTGGTTGGGCTCTGCTGAGGAGATGTACTTAAAAATGCTTACTACTGTCAGTGGCTCAGGCTGGACACTTCTTGTTAAATCTGTGTGTTGGCGCTTAGCTAGAGACTTCCGGAAGGGGTCAGGGGGGTTCCAATAGGGTTCCGAGGGGGGGAGTTCATATTCTGAGGGTGGGTGAGGATTGGGGTCGGATCCGAATCGAAATCGGATTGGGAACGGAAGTCGGGAATGCCGGGAGTCCAGGGACTGTTTACGGTATAGGGTGGTACGAGTGGTTCGAGGTCGCAGGGACTTGGCTTCAACTTATGTGTTGCACCCTCCTCGATTGTCTGTCCCTAATTTCAGAGAGTCGAAAAGTTTACTGGAAACTAACCAGAAGCTACGATGCAAATTAAGTCGATATTGGTACTGGCGAATAGTCCAGTCGACTGGGAGACTATATACATGTGACTATCCTTGTACTATCTTTGCTGGTCATAAAACAAGGAGAAGGAGAGTACAAGGGGTCAATATAAAGGAGAAAACAAGGGAGTGGGGTACGCGATGGTCCTAGTAGCAGAACCTTGACTTCGGAGTCTTCGGAGGTTTGGAATTGCGGAACCTCAGAATGTATGTCGGACCTCCAGAAATCTGTTATGCAGGCTTGGGCGATCGGAAGGGTCCCGGAAACAGTGCGGGTGGTTGTGGTGCTTAATGTGGGTTTGTTTGGCGGCATGGGCTATAACACTTCTGCTCTCTGCTGGGGAGTTTGGATGGGCTCTGCTAAGGGGTTGCTCCAGCTGGGGTGTTCAGCTGGTTTTGGCTGCTGGGGGTTTAGCTAGGCTCTTCTAAGCTAGGGCTGCCTGGCTGGGCTGTGGGAGAACCTGGGGCTCTGCTGGGGGGTTCTGATGGGCTCTGCTGGGGGGTTTTGCTAGGCTCTGCTAGGGGGTTCTGCTAGGCTCTGCTATAGGTTTGGCTGGGCTCTGCTGGGGGGTTTGGCTGAGCTCTGCTGGGGGGTTTGGCTGGGCTCTGCTGGGGGGGTTGGCTGGGCTTAGCTGGGGGGTTTGGCTGGGCTCTGCTAGGGGGTTTGGCTGGGTTCCGCTTGGCTTGGGGCTGTCTGGCTGGGCTCTGGGCTGTGGCAGGAGGAACCTTGCAGTGCCCTTCTGCCCGAAGGGCAGGGCACAGCTAGTCTATTATAAAAAGTTAGGCTGTGGCACTTGTGGGCATTTTTGGTCAGCACTTTATAAGCTATTCGCATAAGCTCACTTGGTCAGTTTCTGTCACAGGTCACACACATGTATGTCACACTTTGCATAATTGCTTCTAAAAATAAACATGACTGGGGGAGATGCTGAATGATACTATCCACCATTAACTATTACTGTGAAACCTACATTAGACAGATAGTTGACACAAACCACAACATATACACCAGTTAGACATATGCATCAGTTATCACTGACACGACTGCCACTGTGAACCGTTGGCATGCCCTCATCGTTGATTAGACATATGCAGCAGTTAGACATACATACCAGTTATCGCTGACATGACTGTCACTGCAAACCATTGATACACCCTCTCCATTGATTGTCAGTCTACAGAAAAACAGTTAAGGTCTCTAATACTGACACATCCCTTTGCATACTGACATAGCACATATGGTATGCCAACAACATGACCACTTGCAGTTGATTGGACAACTTACACATCAGCCGAGTGTTTGACATTCCCTCGCAAAAAAAAAACCAACAACAAACCAGGCAGTAACGATTATACCAACTGTGCCAGACCCTATGGATGGATCTGTTCAACAGCAACCATGTATCGTGTACCAACTCTATGCCTCTACAAGTTGCACATGATCGTGTTTGAAATGACCCTGCTATAACATACCTTGAGTACAAAGATGCAGCATTTAATTAACATGTACAGAGTACCGAAGATGGGTGGGTTACCTGCTTGACTCATGCATTTACATCTATAAAAGTTTCGTATCTAGATACCAATCATCAGTAACTGTCTCTCTTTTTTGAATGCTGCAATGCTACCACCTTCCCACTATAAAACATGTTATTCTTATGACCACCAATAGCACTGCTGTGTGATGCTACCACCTGCCCACCATTGGCTGCGTATGAACCTACGACGGACTGGTCTGTGGACCCGATGATACAGCTGAACAGTGCAGTGACTATATTGCAGGTGAGTGAGCAAGGGTGCATAAGATCACACATAGTACTGTTAACCCATGCTGTATAAGTAACAAATTCAAACTACATCTAATGTCACTTGCTCATCGACACTAGCCACATGACAATCCCTTGTATCGCAGTTGCATTTAGTTGACCACTTAACTCAGCAGTCGACACAATTGTTGGTTTTATAGTGGCTGGCTCATCACACGTCAAGGGTTTTCGTGATCGCATCCACCATCCCTACTTGCTGGCCTATTTGCTGGCTCATCCATCATTGAGTAAGCAGTTTTTGTAATTACATGTACTGTCCCTACTTACATGTCATTGTGACTGGTTAGGTCCTGCAAGCATGCATTCCTTAAGCCGGCTACCATTTACTGTATCATAGATCTTGGTCATCATGTTCATCTCACATTCGTTATCATCATCATTCTCCTACCTACCGATATCTTGTGTAACCGAGTGTAATTCCAGAGTAAGTTGTAACTTTTCTTTCTATAGATTCAATGGCAGTTTATTATTAAGTTTAATGACACAGGTCTGTAAATACATATTTGAATTCTATTGAAATTATAACAGACTGCTGAAAATAATAATACAACACTACTGTATGTATCTTAATACTATTGAAATTATCACAGACTGGCTCAAAAATAATACAACACTAATGTATGTATCTAAATACTATTTAAATTATAATAGACTGTTTGACAAATCATACAACGTTACTTACATTGAATATGAGATGAGAATTCAACAAAGTGCTGCAAATAGTCTTTATAACGGTTACATGAGATTACTCTCAAGGGGTTTGGACTGGGCTCCGCAGGGGGTTTGGCTAGGTGCCAGGAACCGTATGCCGGTAAGCCAACTATTCGATTCAGCCCACTCAGCCCAACTCCGCTCTCGCTTGCTATTCAACATAACACTCTCAGCCCACAGACTATATGCACCTCATGTATCCATCTTGGCGTCACATGCTCCTGTCAATTCACTCCACTCATTTACATCACATCTCATATGCTCACTATTCCATTCTGTCCTCATTTACATTTAATATCTTTCATTTCATTTTCATCTGTTTGCAATTCTACTCAGTCCTTATATCTGATCTGCTATTACGTTCCTTAGGGTAAATTCGTTGGGAATCCGAGTGACACGTCACTCTACAATGTCATGGAGGAGATCATTATTTGGGACATAGTATTTCTGTTTCTCGCTTTTCACAATCCTCAGCTTTCTCATTCTATTATAGGAATCTATTCGGCTCCTAATAGATTAGAAATAGTTCAGTCTTCAGTCAGAAAATCAATCTTGATTTTGACTAAGGTTCCTCTGTTCACTTCTGTTCTGTCTCGCCCTTACAAAATTGGGGACCGTGCTGTCTAGTGGACGTAATTGTCAAGCATTGGTTACTGACGGACTTCGGTACTGCCAAGGGGTGTTGTCGAAAGGTCGGGTGGACTATGTCCAAGTCCTGCAGGCCAAGAGTAGTGGCGTTGGCTTCAACGTACTCGTGCGTTGCACCCTACTTGCCATGCATGCCACTGTATTTGCAACAGACAGATACTTGGGGGGATGCTGAGGATGCCGGCCTGAGTCAAGGACTTAACAGAAGGGAAGAAGGTAGAAGGGCCTAAGCCTAGTTGATACCCAGAATGAGAAAATATATACATGCATGTCCTACTTATATAGGTTAAGAAGCGACATGTGGAATAAGGAATGTGGAACAATAAGGTATGCAGAGCATGTAGTTATTGTCCACAGCGAGTAAAATTAGAATAAGGAATGTAAGATGGGGATAAAACAATAAAGGACAGAATAATAGGACGTGCCCAAGGATAGGACAATAGGAAATGCCTGATTATAAAACAAGGCTGTAGCCGAGGATAACACAAGGGCAGGAAGTCCTAAGGTGAGGCGGACAGAGGGGTGAGGAGTAGGCATGGGATGGGAATGAGGAATGTGACCGATATGTGCATCTGACCGAGAACAACTCATTGAATGGTTCGTACTTGGTTACTAATGGAGTATTTTAGTTGGTACCACCAAGTTACCGGATCCTCGGTACGTGTACTTGACAGTAATGCAATACATTGAAGCCAAGCCCTAATTAGAACCTCACCATTGTCTCACCTTTGGGAGATTAAATATATTACGATTACGTCCTTTCTCATCATTGTAACACTAGGCTCTGCCTCTGCTCAGAGTTCAGCTGTGCTCTCACAAGGTTTTGGCTGGTCTCAGTTGGGGGTTAGGCAGGATTCAGCTAGGCTCTGCTGGAGGTTTAGCTAGGCTTAGCTAGGACCCTGCTAGGGGGTTCAGCTGGACTCTCCAGGGGATTCAATGGGGTTCGTTTGGCTGAGCTCTGCTGGGGGGTTCAGCTAGGCAGGTTTGGCTAGGCTGTGGCTGGGCTGTGGCATGTGCCCTTCTACCCTACTGGGGGGTTTGACTGGGCTCTGCTGGGGGGTTCAGCTAGGGTCTGCTGGGAAGTTTGGCTGGGCTCTGCTGGGGGTTTTGGCTAGGCTCTGCTAGGGAGTTTGGCTAGGCTCTGCTGGGGGTTTTGGCTGGGCTCTGCTAGGGGGTTTAGCTGGGGTCTGCTGGGGGGTTTGGCTGGGCTCTGCTGGGGCTGGTCTGGCTAGGCTGTGGCAGGAGCCACCTTGCTGTGCCCTTCCACCCAAAGGGTGAGGCACAGCTAGTCTATATATTAAAGTTGAGGGGAGACCGCTGTGGGCATTTTTTGGTCAGCACTTTGTAAGCCTTATGCAAATTTGCTATAACATCAAACACTTGGCATATGGCATGATGTCAGAAACACATCATGCTTTGTTGCTCGCTCACCAGAAAAAAAACCCCCCGATAGCAATGATAAAATATCAAGTATGCCCGATGCACGCTCGCCCCTAACTCAACTTATGTTGCATTGTCGAATCATTCAATTCAAACTGCATCTAACATCTACAGGTATACATGTCATCATCATGGTAGTAACTTAACTGAAGTGTAAATGAACAGTTGAAAATGGTGAGCAGTAAAGTTTCATTGTCTACTCATTCAATTTAAACTGCATCTACTGTCGATGGGTATACAGGTTGTCATCATGTTGGTAACTTAACAAAAGTGTAAATGAATGGCGATATGGGTTATTGCTCACTCATCATCTCTAGCCACATACACAATTTACAAAATGAGGTCATTGCTTGCTCATTGACACTGGCTGTGTGAAGCTAAGAGCACTCAATTCTGTATGTTGTCACAACTTCCACTAAGCTAAGCTCACTCAATTCTGTATGTTGTCACAACTTCCACTCACTCCATCTGTTGACATCTGACATGTGATTGCAAGATGTACTTGGTCTTTCTATCATGGGAAGCATTAGCCAGGTTGTCAAAATCACAGGCAAGTGACATGCAGTAGCATATACATTTATTTTTTTGTGCTCAAAGACTTTGTCAGTTGGCCATCCAAGACCAGGTTAGCCTTATTTCAACAGTTTATTTTTTTAGCACTAAGCATGTATAGATTTTATTGATCGGTGTCAACCTTGCCCTAGTTTTTACAACCATACTGTTTCTGGTTTTGTGAATGTAGCTATCTGTACTAAGACCAACAGGTCAATCCTTAAGGATGGGTTCAAAAGCTTTCCTTCAGGACATTCAAGCTGTATGTAATATTGTCAAAAAAACTGTTGTCACCATTGATAGCTCTCAACAGTGTCTTTTGCCAGCCTTGGTTTTTTATTTTTTTATCTGGCAGGCAAACTCCATCTGTTTGACCAGAAGGGACATACAGGAAAAGATTGGCTCTCTGTCATCCCTTTGCTTCTCCACTCAACGATATGGGTCATTGCTCACTCATTGACTCTGGCCATGTGCATGATTTACCCAATGAGGTCATTGCTTGCTTAATATTAACCCTGTTGGCAACTGCTGGTATATTATACAGGAGCAAGATGGCCATTCCTTGACCAAGGTGTGATGCACTCTTGGCTTTGCTCCTTATCAATGGATGGAGCGCCTTCATCGAATAGGTATGTACACTCCTGTCATTTGTATTTGGATTGAGCATGACTCGCCATTAAAATATAAGAGGAGCGGTAATGTCATAGCACCATTCTGCTGTATCATCAGGTCCATAACTGTTTCTTCATCGACACCTGCCACATGACACATCCTTGACACATTGTGTACTCTGGCTTGCTCCAACTCTTCCTTGGCAGTTTTGTGCTGACACCCATATTCCAGAAGGTGAATAAAAAAGAACAACAGGTCCATTACTGTTTCTTCATCAACAGCCACTGTATGATGTACCATTGGTAAAGGTACTACTGCCCCTTTGCATATAGCAAGGTAAGAATGCCTCAGTCTTGATCATGCTCTGAATACAATGGTCAGATAGCATATAGGATAGCTAAGGCGAGTGCCTGTAGTCATTGCTCACTCATCAACAGCAGCTGTATGATTGGCCAGTATGTTACACCTGGCATCATTGCTCCTAAAAAAACTAAACACGACCTTTTGCTTAATACAGGGTAAACTCAAAAGTAAGTTTCTCTTTTTTTTTGCACCAGTCAAGGAAAAACTGAAACTTACCAGAATCTGGTTTAATGGTTATGGCTATGAAAAAATCTGTACTTGTGATTTTTCCCCCTTGATTTTGATCTGAATGTAATATAGTCTTTTTTTTTGGGATATGCTGATGGATCTATTATATAAATTCATATCATGTGTAAACAATAGACAGATGTTGTAAGAACTAAACTCAGAATGTGTATATGCACTCAAGAATGCTTACTGCTTTTAGCCTGGCAGGTCAGGGGCTCATGGCTGGGTTCTTCTGCTCTCAGCTGGGGAGTTTGGCTGGGCTCTGGGTTCAGCTGGGCTTTATAGGCCAGGCTCTACTGGGGGTTTGGCTGGTTTCAGCTAGGCTCTGCTGGGTGTTCAGCTAGGTTTGGTGGGGCTGAGGGCTGTCTTGCTACGCTGTGCTGGAAGTTTGGCTAATCTCTGCTGGAGGTTTGACTAGGTTCTGCTGGGGGTTTGGCTAGGTTTGGTAGGGCTGAGGGCTGAGGGGTTTGGCTGTGCTAGGGCTTTCAGCTGGTCTCTGCTGGGAGGTAAGTTAAGGGAAGACCACTGGAGGTGTTTTTTGGTCAGCACTTTGTAAGCCTTATATAAATTTGCTACAATGTCAAACAATCGGCTGATGGCATGATGTCAGAAACACATCATCACTCATTGCTCATTTGCAAAAAACACACCGATGAACATCCGGCCTCTTCACACTTTGAGATCACACACGGTATGCTCATGGACACCGGCCACATGATGCTCTCTTGACATCAATGACCACCAGCACTCACTCAACCATCGTGCAGCACTTGCTTTGCACCATTTGCAATAATGTGTCATTTATATTTGCCGTACACCTACCGCATTCAACGGTGATAACATGATGTCAGAAACATGTTATAGCTCTGCACTTACTTGCCTGTCTAGCCTCTTTGCGTATTGAGAATGCACATGGTACCCCTCATCATTAGCCTACCGAACACACATGGTACCTAACACACACCATGCGGTCCACTTGAATAGTTCTGTCACAGTCACATTAGTCACATGACATTTCTCACAGTAGCCTTGCAATGTTGAGTTGTACCAAATGGTGAGCAGGTCTATATTCACACATGACCACCGCTAACTGATCCTACATTTTCACCAATTGTACTGATGATGCATTCCTCCACCACTGTGCAATGCATCCTTGACTTCGCTCCTCATTGCATTTGGCATGCAGCTCGTATCATTGTTCTTAAAAAACAGTGCTTCTATAGTAATAGGTATAGACCCATCTGTGTAAAAGGCAACAAATTCCCACAGTGATATGTTCTTTCAACTGGGCCAAAAGGCCACTATGCCAGGTTATCTGGCATTAGTCTATGGGCACTATTTAAACAGCAACTTGTTACATGTATTCACCAACCATTGCAATGGTATGTAACAGTACCTCCCCCTTAGGTACCGAGCCCTCAAGGTGCCACAGTGATGATATCTTAACAGGTTTCCCAGGCCTGTCTGTGGCTCCCCCCAAGCACTCTAATTACTATTTGACATAGCAGACCCCCATGATGTCATGGACCATCATGTAAGCCAGGGTTCCTGGGGTCCAAGTGATTGCAACAACCCTCTAAATTATTGCACACACAGGGATTTGAACCACTGACCTTGGTCAACCTGGCATACTGTAAAAGGCAACAAATTCCCACAGTGATGTGTTCTTTCAACTGGGCCAAAAGGCCACTATGCCAGGTTATCTGGCATTAGTCTATGGGCACTATTTAAATAGCAACTTGTTACATGTATTCACCAACCATTGCAATGGTATGTAACAATCTGTGTGGTTTGCCACCAACCTTGCTCCCGGCACTGTTGCAGTACAGTAAGGATGTATATACATCGTACATTGCTTGCTTGCAAAAAATAACCAATGCATATCCAACCTTCCAATGGTATTGTGCACTCTACAAATGTCACTCAATGCTGCAGCATGCTCGCTCACAGGATGGTCATCTGTCGCACAGTCAGCACAAAATGCAAAAGTTACCACTTCCCCACCCTAAACACATTGACATGCCCTGCATTGCTCACTGGATAATAACCCCCAGTTACTGCTTACACCGTTGTGACTGTCACACACTTGGGAGTGGCTGAAATCAGTTTCTAAGGTTTGACTAGGCTCTGCTAGGGGTTCAGCTGGTTTCAGGTGGGTTAGAGAGGGCTTTGCTAGGAATTCAGCTAGGCTCAGGTTTGGCTGGGCTCAGCTGGGGGTTTAGCTAGACTTAGCTGGGGGTTTGACTGGTTTTCACTGGGTTTTGCTGGGGGTTTTGCTGGTTTCTACTGGGCTCTGCTAGAGGTTCGAGTGGGTTTGGCTGGGCTTGGGGCTGTCTGGCTGGGCTATAGCAGTGGAATGGGCTCTGCTGGGGGTTTGGCTGCTTTCTTGACTAGGCTTAGGCTGGGCTCTGCTAGGAGTTTGGCTGGTTTTGGCTAGGCTCTGCTAGGGGTTTGGCTGGTTTTGGCTGGGCTCTGCTGGAGGTTTGGCTGGTTTCAGCTGGGCTCTGCTGGGGGTTTGGCTGGTTTCGGCTGAGCTCAGGCTAGGCTCTGCTGGGGGTTTGGCAGGTTTCACCTAGGCTCTGCTGGGGGTTCAGCTGGGTTTGGCTAGGCTCTTGGGACCATCTGGCTAGGCTATGGCTGTGGCGAGAGCCACGGGGGTTTGGCTGGGTTCTGCTGGGGGTTTTGCTGGGTTCTGCTGAGGGTTTGGCTAGATTCTGCTGGGGGGTTGGCTGGATACTGCTGGGGGTTTGGCTAGGTTCTGCTAGGCTCAGGGCTGTCTGGCTAGGCTGGGATTAGTTAGGTTTCAGACTTGGCTCTACTGGGGGTTTAGCTAGTTTCAGGCTGGGCTCTGCTGGGGGCTCAGCTGGTTTGGGCTGGTTTCGGACTGGGTCCTGCTAGGGGTTCAGCTCAGCTCTGCTAGGGGTTTGAGAGTTGGAGGGTTTGGCTAGGCTCTGCTGAGGGGTTTGGCTAGGCTCTGCTGGGGGGTTTGGCTAGACTCTGCTAGGTGGTTTGGCTGGGCTCTGCTGGGGGGCTTGGCTGGGCTCTGCTGGGGGGTTCATCTGGGCTCTGCTGGGGGGCTTTTCTGCTGCAGGGGCTGGTCTGGGTAGGCTGTGGCCGGAGCCACCTTGCTGTGCCCTTCTGCCTGAAGGGTAAGGCACAGCTAGTCTATAGTATAAAGTTCAATTATGGTGCTTGTGGGTGTTTTTATATAAGCTAATTGGTCAGCATTTATATAAGCCCTTCCCATGATGCAAATTTTCAAATTCGACTACCACCCAGTCATATGACTGGTTCAACACCGTGTCTCCCTTTCCTTCCTCTACCACCCACGTATGGTGACACCAGGCTACTCTATGTCCCCGTGCATCATGCAGGAAAGATTTCGGTATGTGCTGGGTGCACCCCATCTTTGTGTTGTGCACCCACCACATGCTGACATCTTTCCTCCACCATGTATGATGTTGTGCACACTTGAGCACCCCACCTCCTGACATCCCCATGTGTCAGGCTGTCAGGACATGTGGTACGCTGGTATCGCCACGTCATTGTCAGCAACAACAAGAGCTTCAATACTGGAGAGCAGAAGAGGGAAATGAGCAATGATACTTGTCGGTGTATTGAACAGCTCAAGACTGAGCTTTAACTAATTACCTAAGAACTATACATATGGTCTGGCGGAGTAGCGGAGTCCAATAACAAGTAATAGAGAAAGGAGTGGAGAAATCATGACATTACCCCCCCTTTTAAGGTCAATGTCCTCATTGATGATGCATGCATTGCTTGTCTACTGAGTGATCCAAAGTACCGGATTGAAGGGGCAGGTGCTTGTTTGGTATAAGCGCTTATGTCGCTTGTTCACTATCCCTCCCACTTGCGGTCTCGTCTGACAGAGGTGGTGAGAAGAAGGTAAACGACCCCTGCACTTGTCCTAACCATCGTGCCAGCATGCACGATTGGTGGGGCATCCTTTTTGCGAGAAGAAGGTAAGGCAGGGGTCGCATTAGTTAGTTTTCCAGTTGTGCCAGCGTGCGTTCAACCTCCCTGGACCAAGACCCTCTGGAGCTCTCTGCTAGCCATGGATCCCTTTCTTGTTGTGCCAGTGTGTGCAACGATTACAGGTCGTTTCTTCGTCATGCTGGTGTACGTGGCGACTTGTTTTTCCTTGTTTTTACAGGTTTTTTCATCATCGTGCCGGCGTACACGATGACTCGATCCTTTTGTTGCGCCTGCGTGGGTTTGCGCCTGCGCACCTGTCGCATTCGCCATCGTACTTATCGTTGCATATCGGTGTACCACCCTCGCACCTGCACCCGCCACCCTCGCACCATCCTAGCACCTGTACCTGCCCCCACACCCCTACATGCACCTACACCCGCCGCTCTCATGCCTGCGCACCTGTCGTGCCCGCCATCATGGTGCACCACCCTTGCACCATCCTCACATGCGTCTGCCGCCCTCGTGCCATCCTCATATGCATCCGCCACTCTTGCGCCATCCTCATATGCATCCGCCGCTCTTGCGCCATCCTCATATGCATCCACCGCTCTTGCACCATCCTCACACGCACGTGCCTGTCGCGCCCGCCATTGCATACCGGTGCACCACCCTTGCACCTGCACCCGCACCTGTATCCACCACCCTTGCACCTGCACCCGCACCTGTATCCACCATCCTAACACCTGCACCTGTCTGCGTTCGCGTACCTGCCTGCGTTTGTGTCTGCGCATCTGTCACGTCCACGTGCGTTCGCACCTGTTGCCGTCGTGCACTTTTGTCGCATTGATCCGCCACATCACACTCGCCATCACACACTTCGTTGCATCGACCAGCCATGCTGACCACCACCCCGCCTGCAATGGCCATCTGCATGCCACTCACTCCTCACTCATGCATCCATGTCATCCCATCATGACACTACTCTGGGGTTTGGTATGGGCCGAAAGGGTAGTCTGTGGAAGATGTGGCCTATGTGCCTGGGTGCAGCTGGGAATCGCATGTGGAACTCTTGTGTTTTCCGTCTTGCATTCCTCATGTTCTTCCCTGGCACCCACAAATTCTCCTCTCTGGGGTACCCAACCCATTTCACCAGATACTGCAGTACTCCTCTATGCATTCTGGAGTCCAGAACTTCCTCTACTTCATACTCTACTCCTTTTGGTGTCATCACTGGTGGAGGGGGTGTTGGCTTTTGTTATATGGAGGATGTGGGTGTTCGGGCAGGGCGCAGCAGGACAGTATTAAACACAGGATGGATGTTCTTCCGATTGGGGGGCAGTCGCAGTTTATAGGCACGTTCTCCCACTTTTGCTACAATTGGGAATGGGCCATAATGTCTGTCTTCTAGTTTTTTTGAAGGTCGGTCGGTGGTGACATTAAGGCCTTCCAGATAAACCTTGTCCCCTATTTGATATTGTAGTACGTCTTGCCTTCCTTTGTCATAATACTTCTTCATGTCTGATGCTGCCTTTTCTAGTGCTGCTGCTGCCTCTTCTCTTATTTTCTTCATTCTTCTCTCAAACACATCTGCCGCCTCTGTTTCTGCCTCCCGTCATGGCTCTGTGGACTTCCTTGGGTGCTGTCCATAGTTTAAGTAGAATGGAGAATACCCTGTCGACACTTGGATCTTGTCATTATAGCTGAACTCTGCCAATGGCAACCATTCCACCCAGTCATCCTGTCGATGGTTGACAAACAGCCGTAGATACTGTTCTACCTCTTGGTTGGTGCGTTCCATTTGTCCATCTGTCTGGGGATGATAGGCAGTTGAAGGGTTCATCTTTATTCCTAGCAGTCAGTATAGGTCTTTTGTGAACTTCGAGATGAATTGAGAGCCCCTGTTACTAATCACCACTTCTGGGAGTCCAAAGTCTCTCCACACCGAGTCTCTGAAGATTCTTGCAATCCCTTCTGATGTGACCTCTCCATTTGTCGGTGCCAATCTAATTCATTTGGACAGTCTATCCACCACCACCATAATTGCATCATATCCCAGGCTTTGTGGTAATTGGGTGATGAGGTCTACCGATATATACTGCCAAATCCTTGTTGGAATTGCATTTGGAGCTAGAGTCCCCCTTGGTTTTGCTGGGAACGTCTTTGTTTGTTGACACCTATTACACCCATCCACATACATTCTCACATCTCCATGTATCCTTGGCCACCAGTAGTTCCTGAGGATGAGTTCTGTTGTCTTGAACCTCCCAGGGTGTCCTGCGGTAGGTGTGTCATGGTGTAGATGAATGATTTCCTCCCGAAGCTTCCTGTCCTTTGGTATGTATATTCTTCCTTCCCACGTTATAATCCACTCTTCTTCCTTCCAATCCTTCTCTCCACTCTCCACCCTCTCTCTGACTTTGCTCTCTATGTTCTTTGCTTTTCTGATTCTTTTCATCAGGTCTTCCTCCTCTCCTTTGAGCTCTCCCCTTATTGCTTGGAAGAACTCTTTCTTCAACACTGTAACTCCAGTATTATCTCCTTCTACTCCCTGTTTATGGTCTTCCCGTCTCGAGAGGAGGTCAGCCTTCTTGTTGAGTTGGCCTTGTCAATGCTTTAGGATAAAATCATAATCTGCCAATTCAAGGGACCATCTGGCCTGGCGGCAGTTCAGCTTTCTTGCTGTCATGAAGTATTCTAGGTTCTTGTGGTCCGTCCATATTTCAAATGGCTGCATTGTCCCTTGCAGATAGTGCCTCCACTCTGCCAATGCCCGCATGATGGCTAGCATCTCCTTATCATGTATATCATAATTCCTCTCCACATCATTGAGTGCTTTGGACATGTAGGCCACCGGTTTCCAGGTTCCCTGTTGCATTTTTGATAGGATTGCACCACTGGCGAAGTCTGAACTATCTGCTTCCACTCAGAACAGGTCCTCATCTGTTGGTGTAAAGTTCACGTGATTCAATTCAAACCACCTTTAGGATCAAGACACTCAAGGGAGATTAGCGGGCACAGTTATGTTTCTATTTTCTCTTTGTATGGGGTGTTATTGTTCTCATTGTTTTAGTGGTCCCATTGTTCTCACCTTTTCAGTGGTACCATTGTTTTTATTATTACATGATACCATTGTTCTAATTTCCTATAAATACGAGTTTCCTAAAGACAAATCACTTCAGATCTTCATGAAGAAGTCTGAAGTGAGTATTATCTCTTACATTTTTAACATCATGTTCTAACTTAGTTTAATTATTGGTAGTTTCTGTGTTTAGGTATTTATTGTGTAATAGGAGATCTTCGTGAAGAAGTCTGAATTTCTGTGTTTAGCTTTTAACAGTTGGAAAGGCTAGGATTGGTGCTGCCATTACTGCTGCCTTGAGGAGTTGGAAGCTTATCAACTGTTCAGTTCCCCAGTTCCATGGCTTGTTCCCTGTTAGTTCATATAGTGGTTTGGCAATGCTTGCAAAGCCTTGGATGAAGCGACGATAAAAATTGACAAAACCCAAGAATTGCTGCAGTTCATTCTTCGTCCTGGGAACTGGCCATCTGCTCACTCCTTCCACCTTGACTGGGTCCATCTCTACCTTTCCTTTGCTCACCACCAATCCCAGATATTCCACCTTCTCTTTCTCAAACTCGCATTTCTCTGGTTTGAGATAGAGATTATGTTCTTGTAGTAGGGCCAAGACACGCTTGATGGTCCTTCTGTGCTCTTCTAAGTCTGTCGAATAGATCATGATGTCATCTATATAGGTGCT
>QLPG01007720.1:0-18394 GCA_003314385.1 Gomphus sp. MG54 | reverse complement strand
GACTTTCATTGTCTTTTCGAACATTCATTCATGGAAAACACAGCCTGAGAACGGTGAGTTAAGTGAATACCCCGTATAGAGGGTCTCATACGCGCTCTTCGATATATATACAACGGTATGACCACTTGATATCACTTGCCAAGTTTCATGTATTTTCATGGGACTCAGTAGAGCAATATGAATGGTTGCAAGATATCTGGGCGGTCCTTTGCTCAAGGAACAAGGAACAAGAATGTATTCATACACTTTGTTAGTGATTTCTTCATAACAGCATGCTCCCACGGCTGGGATAGACGAAATATTGATATCAGTACAATTCAATGTTGAATCGGTGCTGACTCTATAGGAAGAATTCCTTAACTTGGGTTGAGTCATCTGGTGGGTCATGTACCCAGCATTGAGCACTCACTGAATTAGTTATATTCTGCTCCCAAACATTGCTTTTCTCAAAGAACTGGTTGACAACTGAAATAAATTCCAGTCACCTCCAATTCAGTTTGACAGAAAGAAGAGCATGAATGTATAAGACTGGTCACAACAGATTTAGGGAAATGCACAGGTTATACCAACCCACATGGGTCACTGGGTCAGGTGTCCTTGGGTTTGGGTGCCAGTCAAGCCGAGAGCACCAGTGACCCAGGCCCAGTCAACTCCGACACAAACGTGACATATGTGTATGCACATGCGCCAACATGAACACGACACCACAAATGTGACAAACACACCATACATGCATGTGACACCATGAACATGACAAACCTGCTGTACCTGCCATACACACATGCAAAACACCACATACATGACATACTCACCGTACACTGTTTTGGAACCTGGACAAGACCTTGGTGTTAAAGATATAACACTTCAGTCAAGCACTGTGTGAAGTGAAGCTGTCAGGCTTTGGGTACTGGCTGACTTCGGTACTGCTGAAGGGCGTCTGGCAGACAATGGCCAAGTCCTGCAGGCCAGGAGTAGTGGCATTGGCTTCAACATACTCGTGCATTGCACCCTACTTGCCATGCATGCCACCAATTTGCACCAGACAGGTACTCAGGAGGATGCTGGTGATGCTGGCCCAAGTCAAGGACTTAACAGAGGGGAAGAAGGTAGGAGGGCCTAAGCCTAGTCGATACCCAGAATGAGGAAATATGTACATGCATGTCCTACTTATATAGGTTAAGAAGCAACATGTGGAATAAGAAATGTAAGACAACAAGGTATGCAGAGCATGTGGTTATTGTCCACAACGAGTAAAATTAGAATGAAGGAATGCAAAACAGGGATAAGACAATAAAGGATAGGATAATAGAAATGTGGCCAAGGATAGGACAATAGGGAGTGGCCGACTATAAAACAATGGAGTTGTGGCCAAGGATAATACAAGGACAGGAAGTCCCAAGGTGCGATGGACCAAAGGGTGAGGACAAGGAGTGTGGATGGTAGATGTACCAAGCCAAGACTGGTGTACCAAGTGTTATGTATGCAGTGTGGACACTTGGTCATGGATATAGGATGGTTGCTCGGTCAGTATTGCCAAGTGGACGGGTCTTGGTATGTGTACTTGACAGTATCCCCTCTCTAGCAGCTGAACCCCTGAAGCCAGAAATTAAACATTAGAGTTCAGAATGCCTAAACATAACGGCGTGGACTGTTTGGAGAAGTTCCTAGGCTTCTCATCAGCCAACCACATCATCCCTACCTGTCGCTATCAAAATTTCAGAACAATGTATGCTGAGACCAATACTGTTGAGTGGGGAATTGGCAAAGGACTAGTTATCCATGGGGGTACCCCAGAACCAACCGAAAATATGGGGTACAAATTGCAAAACCCTGTAGGGAGTACAGGTGGTACTAGTGAGGATGTTTCGGTAGGGGCAGTTGGACCAGAATTTGACAAAACAATTACCATGGGGAGACTGATAACGGCAAGTTGGGTGGCTGCGGACTATGCAGAGGATGGTCTGGAGACCAATGATCAAGGGAGCAGAATGGCCGGGTGGGCAGAAAACCCTGGAACCTCAGCAGTCCCGAAGGTTCCTGGGCAGAAAAGGGGTAGGAGTGCAGAGGTGGGGCTCAGCAAGGGGTTGAGTATGAGAGGACAGGGAGGAGGTGCACAGGTGAGTGGTAGTGCGATTTCTATTTCAGCTTATTGATATGCTTCATTTAGTATAAAAAACAAGTCAATCTGGGACAAGACCTGCCTGGTGGTTTGGGACCCAGAAGAGGGTGCAGAGGTAACCGAACGGGAGAGTGAGGACATTGATGCAGAGGTGGAACTTCCGAGTAAGAGGCCAAAATGGGCCTGTACCCAGAGGCTGAGGGGGAGTGCTACCATGAAGGTACCACTGGCTGGGGTGTCGGGATGGAAGTAGGCTAGGAAGACAAGAAAGACAGAGAAGTTGGAGAGAATAGAGGAGATGTTTGAGGAACTTATCAAGAGGATGTGCCAGATGGAGAACACAATGTTGCTCCTCCTTGAGAAGGGTTCGGGTTTTTTGGATGCTCAACTGCTGGAGCAGTTGAGGAATATGTTGCAAGATGGGGAGGGGAAGGAAGAGCAGGGGGAAGATGAGGAAAATGATGTCAAAGTAAACTAAAGAATATATATTATTATTATTTTTTTTTTGATGAGTGAAAGCAAAAGAAATAAAGGAAGAAAGAACAAGTCAAAGGTGCCGAAGTGCTCAGCAAGTTCGGTTGTGGTATTTTGATGGGAGAAGAGGGTGACAGATGGACTGAGAGAGATGTGAGGATTTTGTGATGTCAGAAATGGAGTGTTGGGATGTTTGTGGAGGGATTAGAGGTTGATGGTAGAATGAGGGGATATATTTGGGAGTAAGAGTGGTCATAGGATTGTGAGTGGAGTATTGGGATCATGTAGGAGAGAGACTGAAGGAACAGAGGAAGTGAAGGATGGGATGGAGAGTGATGAATGGAGGGGTTTTTCGGGAGAGGGATGTCTTCAGGAGGAGAGTTTGTGCAGTTTGAAAGGTTTCTAGCTGGTCGCCACCCCCCCCCCCTTTTAGGTAGATGTCCCATCGTCTACTAAAGCTGTCGGCCTCTAGCTGAGAAGGATGGAGAAGGGTCGTAAAGGCATATGATGCACATATATGGAGTGAATAAATGGGAACAGATAGGGATGGATGGAAGAGACCTTGGCCAAACGTGCGAATGACAATGCTGACCAAGAGGTGCCAGCCAAAAACTTGCCAGCCATTCTGGTATACAAGCATGTACAAGGCAGTTGCATTGACTAGGGCTATTGGCAAAGCTTCCAGCAATGGAACAGGATCCTGAGTGAGGCTTTTGGAACAGTGGCAAGAGCTGACTGGACCAAGGCCATCGGGATGCACCTAAAAACATTAGTGGCTTGACAGATTATAATACTGCCCAATACCCTGTTAATTAACAGATTATAGCGGGTGAGCGAGTTGTGCCCGAATTTTGCCAACCAATGGATCTAGTGACATGACAGACGGATGGGTGGACTGAAGTTGTCTGGACAGAAAATCTAGTAGACATATCTGTGCTGTTAGCAAGAAATACTAGATCGAGAAGGGTCATAATCATAAGTAAATTTTCCAATGGTCTGTGAGCTGATGCTGATTGATCAAGCATGGTGGACAGAGTGCCGAGGGTGCAGTGTTGCCTCCCGATCGGCCAGAAAAACTGAAGTTCTTCTGAACTGGGTGGTTTTTGAATCTATACTGGTATTGGGTTGAAATTGCTAGGGCGTGGATCTGTCTTGTTGGACAGCCTTCTGGGAGTAAGACCATCCGATGAAGCTATGAGCAGATCCTGATTCAAAACAGTTAGAAAGGGTTACCAGGGAACCCGGTTCCAAATAAGAAGATAGAAAGGTTATTAAAAAGGTGTCTGGTAAGACCATATTGTAGTGCATGGAAAGTAGTGTGATTCTGGGTATACTGTCAGGCTTCGGGTACTGGCAGACTTCAGTACTGCTGAAGGGTGTCAGGTGGACAATGGCCAAGTCCTGCAGGCCAAGAGTAGTGGCATTGGCTTTAACACACTCGTGCGTTGCACCCTACTTGCTGTGCATGCCACCAATTTGCAACAGACAGGTACTTAAGAGGATGCTGGTGATGCCAGCCCCAGTTGAGGACTTAACAGAGGGGAAGAAGGTAGAAAGGCCTAAGCCTAGTCGATACCCAGAATGAGGAAATATGTACATGCATGTCCTACTTATATAGGTTAAGAAGCAACATGTGGAATAAGAAATGTAAGACAACAAGGTATGCAGAGCATGTGGTTATTGTCCACAATGAGTAAAATTAGAATGAAGGAATGAAAAACAGGGATAAGACAATAAAGGATAGGATAATAGAAACATGGCCGAGGATAATACAAGGACAGGAAGTCCCAAGGTGAGATGGACTGAAGAGTGAGGACAAGGAGTGTGGATGGTGGATGTACCAAGCCGAGACTGGCGTACCAAGTGTTACGCATGTGGTGTGGACACTTGGTCATGGATATAGGATGGTTTCTCGGTCGACATTGCCGAGTGGATGGGTCTTGGTATGTGTACTTGACAGAAGCAAGACAAAGAAGAGTTTCAAACCCTGCTGCAGCACAACTCTAGAAATAATTTAATATTTGTACCTTGGTCACAAACTGTGTAATAACTCTAGCAAGCTAATATGACAAGTAAGTGATGTATTTTTAGCAGCAATGAATGAGACTATCAAATTCTGTAGGTTCAGGACAATTAGGGGTCCAGAGATATTCCAATGAAAGGAAATGCACTTAGAGGAAAGGGGAAGTAAGTGGACTGAACGGATTACCCAGTCAATGCATTCTAAAATGAGGGTGAGGCCAAGACAGAAATGATAGTGAAGTAATCTCAAGAGACAAAAGAGTCTTTAATCAGGACTATCACTGATTAGAAACCCTCAGGGTAGAATGCAATTGAACTGGACTATCAACAGAACAATCTCACTCTGTAGAATCAGTTTTACTAAGCAGGACTATCAACTACTTATGCTGAATCTAATACTAATACCAGACTATCAACAATACTAATATATGAGAAAGATAATACTAATACTGGACTATCAACAGTACTAATACTATTATGTAAACCTAGGAGCTGGACTCCAACAGCTGACTAAGAGTACTCACAATGTCACACTAACAAGTGGAAAGGAGATGATTAATTTTATTGCTTCAAAGGGGACAGGAAGGCCTCCTTTTATACTAATTTACAGGACGATTAGTAAGCTAAAGTATCTCCTAACTATTTATAGTACAAGCCAATAGGATCACAGTTCCTGAGAATGAGTCATGTTAAAGAATCACATACACCTTGTCTCAGAATTGTTATGGCTCGGTAAAGCCGAGGAGTCAGTCAAGTCCTGCAGACCATTTGAAGTGGCTAGGCTTCAACATGCTCATGTGTTGCACCCTGCTGTTCCATGTGTGCCACTGATCTGGACAGAGGAGGGGCCCGTAAAGGTGCTGAGAGTGTTGGCTTTGAGTGAAGGACTTTAGACAGAAGAAGGGCAGACAAGGGAATGTGAACCAAGTTGATATTCAGAGTGAGGAATTTTCTACATACATCTGCTACTTATATAGGTTAAGAAGCAAGATGTGGAACAGGGTGGCATTGTAAAGCCCATGATACCATGCTCTGATTTACTCGGCAGTACCGACCAACCGACCCTTACCCATATTATCCCTCACCAGTGTGTGGCCTCGGCTTGGTACATTCAGTTTATCATTTGGTTTATTATCCCTATCCCACCCTCCTATTCTTCATCATTCCCTGTCCTTCCCCTTGCCTGTTTACCCTCAGGACATTCACTCTTTGTTGCCACTTGGCAGTGGCCCTATTGTTTTATGTTCAGCCACTCTCCATTGTTCTATTCTCACTCGCTCTTTTGTCCTCGGCCATACTTCATTGTTCTATTGTTGTCCACATTCTTTGTTCTATTCTTGATCATTGTGGACAATACCTCCACATGATTCTTCATACCTCATTGTTCTCCATTCCTTGTGCGACTCTGTTCCACATCTCACTTATTAGCCTATATAAGTAGCCAATGTATGTAGATGGTTCTTTGTTCTGGAAATCAACTAGGTTTATGCGTTCTTGTCTTCCCCCCTCCTGTCTCAAGTCCTTTACCTGGGCTGACATTCTCAGCACTCTCCCAGGTATCCCTCTGTCCTAAATCGGTGGCATGCATGGGAAGTAGGGCGCAATGCATGAGCATGTTGAAGCCATGCCACTATTCCCGGCCTGCAGGACTTGGCCACTCCTTGGCATTCCCGGAGCCTGACAGGCATAAGAAATGGAAAACAATAAGGTATGAAGAATCATGTGGAGGTATTGTCCACAGTGATTAGGAATAGAATAAGAAATATAAGTGAGAATAGAATAATGAAAGATGGCTGAGAATAAGATAATGAGGGAATGGATGAGAATAGAACAATGGAAAACGGCCAAAGATAAAACAATAGGGTGGCGACCAAACAATAAAGGAATAATAAGTGTCCCGAGAAAAATGGGTAAGGGAATGGATGGGAAATGAGAGAGTAGTAGGGGATTGTTATATCCACGATATAACCCCGACATCCTGGACATCCGACATAGGGTGCTACGAAAGAACCCTACTCCGAACCAAGTCCGAACCTACATTGCCACCTCCGAGCCCGACCAGCATCATTGACCTCGGACCTCGAACATCTTCCTTTTTCGTTGAACAATAGTCTTATTGTAACACCAATGTATATTTCTCTTGTACTCCGTTTTCGTTCATCTTATTGTTCTCTTGATCATTCCTAATTAGTTACAATAAGGACCGTATGTATAAATACCTCCAGACTTCTGTACTATACCTTAGTTCAAATATCGACTTGTATTCCCACTCACTCTGAACTCCGAAAGCTTATCTTCTCTGAACCTCTGAAATAAAGGACTGACGATCGAGGAGGGCACAACATTAAAGTTGAAGCCAAGTCCTCACAACTCCGAACACACGACTTGGACCGACTTACGTCAGCTCGGACCTGACACGAACTCGGACTCTAACAGGGATAGGGAGGATGGGATGAGAAGGGTGGTGTCAAGTACACGTACTGAGACCTAGTAATTCGGTAGTGCTGACCGAGCAATTATCCTATGTCCACATACAAGTGTCCACGCCACATGCATATCACTTGGTACGCCAGTCTTGGCTCGGCACATCCACCACCTACATTCCTTGCCAATTACCCCTCATACTCTATTCCACTCATCATCCATTTATCCTGCACCATTTGCTCTATAATCCTCAACCCACCTTACCTCAGGACTTCTTGTCTTTATATTATCCTCAGCCATGGCCCCATTGTTTTATAGCCTGGCACTCTCTATTCTCCTATCCCTGGCCACATTCCTATTATTCTATCTTTTATTGTTCTATTTCCATTTGCATTACTCCATTCTAATTTTACTCACTGTGGACAATACTCCCACATGCTCTGCATACCTTGTTGTCCCACATTCCTTATTCCATATGTTGCTTCTTAACCTATATAAGTAGGACATGCATGTACATATTTCCCCATTCCGGGTATTGACTAGGCTTAAGGCCTTCTACCTTCTCCTCTTCTGTTAAGTCCTCGACTCGGGCTAGCATCATCAGCATCCTCCCAAGTACCTGTCTGTTGCAAATCAGTGGCATGCATGGCAGGTAGGGCGCAATGCACAAGTACATTAAAGCCAATGCCACTACTCCCAGCCTGTAGGACTTGGCCATTCTCGTCCAGTATCTCGACATTCCCGAAGATTGACAGGTGGTCCAGATAATGTTCTGAGTATGCCAAGCCAAGACCACATGATACTGAGGGATGATATGGGTGAGGGTCAGTCAGTTGGTATTGCCAAGTGAACCGGGACTCGTATCATAGACTTGATAAGAATTCAGGGTACCTGATATCTACTTTATATCCCTAAAACTATCCTTATCCAATCAGAATCCAGTGACTCATGCCATCTGAGACATAATGAGTCATTTGTGAGGTCACATGACTGGTATGAGTCACAGCTAAAATATAAGTTCCAATTGTGAGTTATTTTCTGAGATATGACTTACTGGTTTCCTAGGTAATTCTCTTTATTTAGCAACAAATGGGGATTATAGGCCAGTTTTTGGCATATGATTAAGATGTTGTAACATTGTAAGAGCATATCCTTCATCACCCAAAACAACCGCAGGGACAGTGACAATGTTGTCACATGGTAGATAGCTTTTCCTATATTCTTCATATCTTACATACTATGTATAAAGATACTCTATATGGCTACAGCCCTTTAGCTTTTGCACTAAGGACTTATGCTGTATAGTTGCTACAATAGGTTATGGGCCCTACTTGAATGCATACTCATCCTATTTGCCAGCTCACAAGGCTTTCTGCATGCTCATACACACAATTCTAGCCCTTTCATGGCCTCCAGTGCATCCAAATTCCTTGCTTCCATCAATAAGTTTGATGGAACCAACTGGGAAAATTGGTCATACTCCATCAGGAGCACTTTGCACCTATCCTATATCCTCCAGATTGCTGAAAGCAAGGAAGCCTGCCCTACAGCAGCTGTACCCTCTGCCACTACCAAAGCTGAAATCAAGGCCATTGATAACTGAGAGAGAGGCAATGACAAGGGCCTTGGCCTAATCTAGCTTGCCATCAAGCCAACCATCCATTCATCCCTAAAAGAGGATGAGACACTCACACAAAATTGGAAACACCTATAAGACATGTATGGCACCTGTACTGGCCTTAACCTCTGGGTTGATATAACTAAATATTTTGGCACCTCATTCCTCCCCAAACTCCCTCTCATCCAGCAGATTGATAAAATGTCTGAACTCAGATCACATATTGAATCTGCTAACATGCCAATTGCTGACAGCCTACATATGATGCTCATACTACATGCACTCCCTTCTACCTATGAAGTTGTCCAGAAAACCTTACTTGCCAATGTCAGTGACTATCTAAAACTGACATCAACCAACACCCGATCTCGCATCCTATCTGAGGAATTGTAACAAGGCACCAACACAAACACTAGTCCCATCAGATCTAGTGCTAGCAAGAAACCTACAAAGAGTGCATGCAACTTCTGTGATGCACCTGGGCATTGGGAGAAGGATTGCTGCCACAAAAAATGCTGCCTTTTGAAGGAAGAAGCACAGAGTGAGCAGAAAAGAGTGGTTGAGGCAAATGAGAAGGGTAAGGAGCTGGACACAAAGGCTGCTACACCAACCATGAATGTAGTCATAGAGGAGGTGCCATCTGCTGCATCCAGCAGCGTAAATGTAAACTTCATTATTGCTGCCAATGACACCATTATCTTCTATATTGCATGTGGAACTAAGTGGCTATTAGATTCAGGCTACTCTGACCATATCACCTGTGACATCTTGTATTTCTCTAAGTACAACCTCCTAACTATGCCACAAAATATATAACTGGCCAACCACACAATGCACATATCCTACATGTTATGGCCCATGCCCCCAATAAACCCATATTAGTCCCCACAACCACCCGCACCTTTTCCAGGACTTTCCAACCATTAAAAGCCTGGAACAATCACTTTCTGCAATCCATTGCATCAACCCAAAGTTCCAAAATCCCAAACCCTCCTGATTCTATGACCTAGGTTCCACTCCTTCAATAAACGACATGCAGGATCACTATGTACCTCACTCCCTTGTTCTTCTTTTTCTTTTTCTATTACCCCCTTGTATTCCTTTCTCCCCCTTGTCTTTACTCAGCAAAAGATAGTACAAATATTAGTTACATGTATATAAGCCCCTAGTCGACTGGACTATTTGCCAGTACAAATATCAACTTAATCTGTGTTGTAGTTTCTGATTCAGTTCTGATAAACTTTCTGACTTCTGTAATTAGGGACAGATGATTGAGGAGGGTGTGATACATAAGTTGAAGCCAAGTCTCTTTGACCTCAAACAACTTGAACAACTTGTCATATGACCTAATACCACAAGCAGCCCTAAGTCCCCGGTGCTTCCCATCTCTCCACCTTTCCATCTCCATCCACAAAGCTGCAATCTTCAGTCCCTCCATCATTGGAGTCTCAACCCCCTCTACAGAAATCCATTGGAAGCCTCTGGAAACCCTTCTGGAAGTATCTAGCTAAGCACCTGACATGTGGACTTAACACTACATTGGCATAGACACAGTATCAGCCACTACACAGGTCAGCAGACAAACCAAAAAGGTCATGCTCAGAGATGTCTTACATGCCCCAAAGCTTGGAGGCTGCTTCATTTCTATATGAAAAGCTGGAGAGAGTGGAATATCTACTACCTTTACATGTGACTGGGCCATCCTCAGTCATAGAGGTGTGACATGTGCTGAAGGATAAGCACTTGGCCAACAATATTGGCTGACAGTCAATGCCTCAGCCCCATCTGTTGCATCCACACAAACTGCTATCCCAATAGACATCCTCCATGCAAGGCTTGGGTACCTATCATGGTCCATGTTCCAAAAAATCAGCAATTGTACCAACCCCACAAGTGAATGCACCCTCTTGACATGTGAGGGCTGCTTGCTTGGGAAGTCAATGCGGCGATTATTCCAGATGTCACACACATGCCAGATGAACCCTTTTGACTTGATTCACATGGACCTTGCTGGACCCATGCAGACTCAGTCCATATGGGGGAACTACTACCACTAAGTAATTGTTGATGATTACACACATTTCAAGTGGATTTTCTTCCTCAAGACCAAAGCTGAAGCCTTTGAGAGATTCAGGCTCTTCATCACATACATCTCAACACAATTTCATATAGCTCCAAAGGCAATACAATCTGACCATAGGGGGGAATTCTTATCAAAAGATTTCATAAGATTCATTCAAGAGAAAGGCATGAAACACCAACTAACTGCCCCTCACACACCTCAGCAAAATGGTATTGCCAAGAGGGCAAACTGCACCATTGCTGGATCTTCATGAGCAATGTTACAATCTGCCAGTATGACGAATATATTTTGGGAATACATGATTGCAACTACTGTCCGTGTCTGAAACTGTATACCCTCATGTGTAAATGGTAACACTTCACTGCACAAATGTGTTTTTTTGGCAAGGAACCAAACCTCTCATACCTTCGTATCTTCGGATGCTTGGCTTATCACCACATCACATCAACACGATCAAAACTCAATGCAAATTCAAAGAAATTAATCTTCACAGGGTATGATACATCTAGCAAGGCATACAGACTATGGGACCCAAAGGCACACAGGTTCACAGTATCCACTGATGTAACTTTTGAAGAAACTCAGTTTCCCCTACATGTTGGGAGCCCCCAACAAAGCAGAATAAGAATAACAGAAAGTGATATCATTGCCCCACCAGAAAGTGACAATGAAGATAATCTCATTTCACCACCTGCTATACTACCAAACACTCATTCACCTGCCACTTCACCAGGTGTAGCCCCATCAGCCGCTCTACCACCAGCTACTACACCATGGGCCAACCCTTCACCTGCATTTTTGCTGCCTGCAGTCCCACTACATGCAAGTCTGCCACTCACAACTATACCACATGTGAGTCCACTACTTGTAGCTACACCACATGTGAGCCCACTACCCATTGATTTGCCCCCCGCAAGCCCACCATCTGCAGTCTCACCACCTGTGATCTTACCTCCTGCAAGTTCACCACCCATACCATCACTGCCCATGCCCCCACCTCCTGAAGCCATGCTAGATGTGCAACCGAATATCGGTCTGCAAAGGTCCATGCATTCAACCTGAGGCATCTGGAAGACAGACCTGCTAAATGCAAACCCTGATTGGGAGCACTTACAGTGAAGCCTGCACCCTTTGGTTCCAGATACCTGGACAAACACTGCAGATGCTTTTCTGGCTACACCAAGGGTCATGCCAGAAGGGGATCCAATTACATATGAGTATACGATGCAGACCCCTGAGGCCCTCTTGTGGCAGAGAGCTATGGAGGAAAAAATGGCATGCCTCTTTGATAATGGCACATGGGAGCTAGTGGACTTACCACCAGGACGTAAAACCATCAAGAACCAGTGGGTATACCTGACTAAATGAGATATACAGGGAGAGATCAGTCAACACCAGTCACAACTTGTCACCAAAGGGTTCACACAAACTGCAGGCATTGACTACAAAGAGATCTTTGCACCGGTGGCACGCCTTGACTCCTTGCAACTCTTACTTGCATCAGCTGCAACTTTCAACTGGGAAGTACATCAGGTTGACATCAAGTTGCCATATCTAAATGGCCACCTGGATGAAGAGATCTACATGGACCAACCAAAAGGTTTCCTCATCTGTGAAGCAGAGAACAAGGTTTGCTGACTACTTAAGGCCATCTATGGTTTGAAACAAGCAGGACATCAATGGCACGAACACTTACAACACAGTCTCTGTACTTTTCATTAAAAGAAGCTTGTCTCAGGTGATGTCTCCATCTTCCTCAAACACCATGATGGGGGGAACGGTTCACAATTGTCCTGGTTTACATTGATGACATGGCTCTTTGCGGTTCACTGGAAGACATCCAAGACACTAAACAGTTCATAGGCTCCCAGTACAAGTACATAGACCTGGGAGAGATCCAGCACTTCCTTGGTTTACACATTACTTGTGATTGAACAAAGAAAACCTTCACTATTGATTAAGCATACTATGTACAACACATGGTTGACCACTTCAACCTCATATCGCACCAACCAGTTTACACCCCCCTAGCAGCTGGTACAAATCTAACTACAAACCCAGACAAGAACTCAGATGCATCGCTCACATCATACTATTAGCAATTGGTCGGCTCACCAATGTATGCAATGCTGGAGACAAGAATGGATATTTGCTTCACAGTAAACAGACTATCACAATTTGGTTCTAACCTAACACATCATCACTTGCTTGCTGTGCAACATGTGCTGCAGTATCTAGCAACTACCAAAGATCACAAACTGACCTATGGGGCCAACGACTCTACTGAGCTAGTAGGATATAATGATTCAGACTGGGCAGGTGACCGGGATGACCATCACTCAACCACCAGATATGTTTTTGTTCTTGGGAGTAGAGGGGTGGCTTGGGCGATACAAAAACAGTAGACCATTGCACTCTTATCCACTGAGGCTGAATATATAGCCCTGACAGAATGTGCAAAACATGTACAATGGATGATTTCTCTGCTGCAACAGATTTATTTTAAGGTGATTCGAGGAGGGTGCAACATATAAGTTGAAGCCAAGTCCCTGCAACCTCGAACCACCCAAACCACCCTATACCATGAACAGTCCCAAGACCCCCGGCATTCCCGACTTCCATCCACTCCAATTCTGATCCTTCACCTGCCCTTGAAATACAAATTCTCCCTTTGGAAACCTTTCGGAAACCTCCGAAAACCCTTCCAGAAGTCTCCAGCTAAGAGCCGACATGTGGATTTAACAACTCCCCATTAATGAGCTTGCCATTAGTGCATCACCATCTCCAAATGACAAATTTACTGGAGAAAAATTTAGTCTACCAATCAATCCAGATAAAGCTCTAGATAATCCCTTAGGGAAGAAATCTATGAACGATGAATATAAAGCACTAATTGAGAAACAAACATGGGATCTTGTTATGCCACCACCAGATGCTAATATAGTTGGCAGTAGGTGGACATTCGTTCAAAAGAGAGATTCACAAGGGAAGATCTATAAAGCTAAATCATGCATTGTAGCTCAAGGGTTCACACAAAGCTTTGGTGTTAACTATGATGAGACATACACTTCTGTTGTTCATTTATCATCCTTGTAAATGATATGTGTGATCACAGCCAGAAACGACTGGCCTATTCACCAAATGGACATTGACAATGCTTATATAAATGTGCTGCTCAAGGAACCTATCTACATGAAACAACCACGCAGATATGAGCATGGAACTGAAGACCATGTACTCAAATTAAAAAGAGCTATGTATGGGGACACGAATGATGCAAATGGTATAATTGTCTGTCCAATGCATTACAAAGCCTTGGATTTACAATATCGGCCTCTGATGCTGCTGTATTCTACAGACATGGACCAAAAGGGCATGCAATTATAGCTGCAGCCATAGATGACCTCACAATCACTGCCGCTAACTTGGCTATCATAGATGAAATTAAACATGATCTCTCCCAGATCTTCAAAATGAAAGACCTTGGCAAGATCCATTGGTTGCTCAATATGAAGATTGAACGTGACCAAAAATCACACACAATCACATTTTCTCAACCTGCATACATCGAAAGAATTCTTAACTGGTTTAATCTACAATATGCCAAGACCCACACAACACTTATCGATCCAAACATTAAGCTATCTAAAGACCAATGTCCAAAAACTGATAGCAAAAAACAAGAAATGAAGGCAGTCCCATACAGACAAGCAATTGGCTCGTTGATGTGGGCTGCGGTCATGATGCATCCAGACATTTCATTTGCAGTATTATTACTCTTGCAATTTCTAGATAACCTGGGAAAAATTCACTGGGAGGCAGCTAAGAGAGTATTTACATATCTAAAAGGAACTAAAGACTACAAATTAGTTTGAGGTAAAAGCCACAAGGCACTCGTTGGATATGCCGACACCAAATGGGCATCTCAAGATCACTGCTATTCAATTTCTGCATATCTCTTTCAAAATGATGGTGGATCGGTCTTCTGGAGCTGCCAAAAACAATCAATTGTAGCAGTATCTTCGACAGAGGCAGAATTCATCGCTCTTACACATGCAACTAAAGAAGCACTTTGGATGTGCCACTTAATCACCGAGATATTTCAACCTATCCAATTCCCAATCAAGATTTATTGCAACAATCAATCTGCTATCGCCATCACACATGGTAATCAACAACATGCGTGAACAAAGTATTTTGACATTCAACTTTATTTCATATGTGACTCACTCAAGAACGATGATATCATCATTCAATATCTACTGACCAACCAAATGCTAGCGGACATCCTTACTAAAGGTCTACCTGGCCCAAAGTTAAAGATGATTACTGAAAAATTAAACTTACATTAGGCTTGAGGGGGCCTGTTGGGTCTATTCTGACAAATCAAGCCCAATGTAATCAAAATTTCCAACATTCCTCATTATTTTTGATGAGGAACTACCAGTATATTTTCCTTTTATTTTTCTCTTATTTTTATTTTATTTTTTGAGACTTAAAAAAGTTGTATTATTATATTTTGGGTGACGTGACATTGATGTTCAAACTCCATTGGAACATCGCATGCAATCCTCAAAACTTGAAGTGACGGTCATTTATGATATCACCGGCTCATACTATTTGCATGCATTCACGTACAGTAGCATTTCCTCTTCAGTGTTGACCACACACACTGAGGGGGTGAGCAAAATAATTTTAGTGTATAATACAAACTAATCTTTTGTAGTTCTTTTGCTAGGTAGTTATCTTTTATAAAACTGAGTGTTGACCACACACACTGAGGGGTTCTTTTGCTAGTCTTTGTCCCTAGTGTTCCTGCTCAAATCAAATAAATCTTTTAGAGCTTATTTTCCTACATAATGAATATTGTGAACCACTAGAAGATTGGAGAAAAGTCTAATACAGTATAGTAGACTTCCTTGATACAGATTTCAGTCAAGCTCAATTTTAGCTCAAAATTTTGTAGATTAAATTTAAAAAAAATTATATAACAGTTAAGAAGTGTCTTGAGAACATCTTTGCTCTATATTATGGGGGCAAAAAAGCTGTTGTTGCAGCAGAGTAAATTTTTTTGTACAACAGGTCAAAATGTCATGCATAGGGGTCCTTGATACAAGTGTGACACCTAATTCTCCATGCATGGAATTTGCGGCCCAGTGTAATTGTTCATTCATTTCTTTATATTATTAGCATGTCACATGTCACACTTTGGTAGCCCCAATATCTTTGTGGTCAGATTAAGATCAATTTAGGTCAAATCCTACTTGGAGTTTTTGTAATTAGCAATAGAAGATGAATAGCTTCCCTAATGTGATGTTATGGCCCATGCCATCAAATAAACCCACATTAAACCCCACAACCACCTGCGCCATTTCTGGGACCTTTCCAATCGCTCAAAGCCTGAATAACCGATTTCCGGATGTCCGATACATCATTCCGAGGTTCTGTGCTTCCGAACCTCCAAAGACTCCGAAGTCAAGGTTCTGCTCCTTTGATAGACAACATGCAGGATCATCGCATACCTCACTCCTTGTTCTTCATTTTATATTGCCCCTTGTACTCTCTTCCCCCCCTTGTCTTTACTCGGTAAAAGATAGTACAAGAACTAGACACATGTATATAAGCCACCAGTCGACTGGACTATTCGCCAGTATGAATATCGACTTAATACTGCATCGTAGTTTCTGATTAAGTTCCAGTAAACTTTCCGACTCTCCGAAATTAGAGACAGATGATTGAGGAGGGCGCAACACATAAGTTGAAGCCAAGTCCCTGCGACCTCGAACCACCCATACCACCCTATACCGTGAACAGTCCTGTCAGGCATCGGGAATGCCGAGGATTGGCCAAGTCCTGCAGGCTGGGAATAGTGGCATGGCTTCAACGTGCTGGTGCATTGCACCCTACTTCCCATGCATGCCACTGATTTAGGACAGAGGGATACCTGGGAGAGTGCCGAGAGTGTTGGCCTAGGTAAAGGACTTGGGACAGGAGAAGGGAGGACAAGAAGGCGTAAACCTAGTTGATTTCCAGAACAAAGAACCATCTACCTACATTGGCTACTTATATAGGCTAATAAGTGAGATGTGGAGCAGAGTGGCACAAGGAATGGAGAGCAATAAGGTATGAAGAATCATGTGGAAGTATTGACCACAATGATCAAGAATAGAACAAGGAATGCGGATGATAATAGAACAATGAAAATGACCAAGGACAAAAGAGTGACTGAAAATAGCACAATAGAAAGTGGCCGAATATAAAACAATAGGGCCACTGCTGAGTGACAACAAAGAGTGAATGTCCCAAGGGTAAACAGGCAAGGGGAAGGAAGGGGAATGAAGAAATGACAAAGGATAGAGGGAACAGGATGAGGAAAGTGAACCAAATGATGAGCCAAATGTACCAGACCAAGACCATGTACTGGTGAGGGATGCCTTGTCACTCATGTGTGGGACTAAAAGGCAAGGGTTGTTCGGTCGGTACTACCGAGTGAACCGGAGCTTGGTATTGGGGGCTTGACAAGTCCCAAGACCCCCGGCGTTCCCGACTTCCATCCGCTCTGATTCCAATCACGATTGCGACCCTTAGTCCCCGCCTTCAGAATACAAGTCTCCCCTTTGGAAACCCTTTGGAACCCTCCGAAAACCCTTTTGGAAGTCTCTAGCTAAGCGCCGACATGCGGATTTAACATGTGAACACCTTATGACAAAACCTCTCAGAAAAAGTGAGCAATCACTGATTTAAGATTATATGTATCAAAATTGAGTAAATTTTAGATGAAGATAAATTCCTCCTGAATACAATTATTCTCCTTCCATTATGTGGTTTGGCTTAAATGTTGCTTATATATAGTAGATTCTTTGTGAAAAACACTGTATCACTGGAATGAGAATAGACCTTGGAAAATCAATTTGTATCAAGGAGGTATCCTGTATCAAGGAAGTCTACTATACTGTAGAGAATATTTGAACATGTCCAGACTGATTAATTAGCAAAACAATTGCTAATTGAGAAAACATTAATAGTACATTAAGAAGCTCTTCTTTTTTTGTACTTTAGTCTTTTCTAATGTTTTTGTGCTTTGTTATCTACCTTTATTCAGTGTTTTTCAAGAGATCCCCTACATACGTGCACACACCGCATATGTATGGGTGCAGCATGCACCTAACACCCATCGACCTATGAGAAAAAACCCATGGGTTGATGGGTTTGGGTTTCTCATGGTTGGGTGTGGGTCACCCATATTTGACCCATGGGTGACCTGTGCCATTCCCTAAACAGATTCAAAGGTCTTTGAGTTGTACTGCTGGCTCAGGATCATGGTGGACCAAAGTTGTATTTAACTCATTTGGCTCTGAGCAATATCCAAACTGTCTGAATTTTGATCATGTCTGAAAACTCTAGGTTATCCTCTATACTTCAAATCACATCTAGGTCTTCTGCTTTGCACCATAGCAGGGTTTTGCATGTAAAGTGCATGATGTTTGAAATAATTAGGTCAATAGAGAGAATACTACCGATGATTGGGAAGATACAAAGGTGCAATAGCTTGAGCACCCATTTAAACTGGAATCACACATCTGTCATATTACTCGAAGATGTACCCACCACCTATTCCAGTGTCCTCCTTCAACAGCACACTTAAATGTGCCAA
>QLPG01007713.1:0-15151 GCA_003314385.1 Gomphus sp. MG54 | reverse complement strand
TTCAGTACTTCTCAGCAGAAGTGTGCTGCATGAGAGGCCTTACCGAATCCAACTAAATACTGGAGAGTTGTTGCCTACCAGTTGTCAAGAAACAAATGGTATTTTGTAGCAGTATCACTCACATTAGAGGCCTGAATTACTGTTCGAAGACCAGCAATTTCAGATTCTATTCTTGTATCCACTTTATGATTTTGAGCTCTTGACCATCTTGGGTAACTCAAAACTTCGGTACCACTCACTACTTAAATAAATAGGATGCAGAGTGATGGGTATTATTGATATGCAGTTCTGTTCTTACTGCAACCATTTGGTCTTATTGTATCCATTGTGTTTTAAAATTAATGTAGAAACTCTTCAACCCAATGTAAAGTACCTTGCAATAAAAAGAAACTATGTAAAATTACTCAAAGAAAAGCTCTATTGATCAACTAAGGAGTTTCCATGGATGTATATTACTATTGAGTCAGGGATTTGGTGAGTGAGAAGGCCTTTTGCCATATCGTTATCTCTGATCCACTGAGTATTGCAGCTTCTTTCTCGTTGGTGGGTGGCTTACTGACCAAAGGACAGGGGGCAGTGCCATTGAAGTGGCTCCATAGGCCTTTGGCTTCCATTGCATCCTAGAAACACATTGAAAAGTGGTCCAGTTTAGGCCAGATAGTATCAAATTGGAGACAGAGGACGGCAGGACATCAGTGGTAGTCAAGGTGGTAGTCATCACAAGTGGACATATGAGGATGATTCTGTTGTAACATAGTAAGAGCGTATCCCTCGTCGCCCAAAACAACCGCAGGGACAGTGACGATGTTGTCACACGGTAGATAGTTTATTCTCCATATCTTACATGCTACTTATGTATAAGGGCACTCTGTACGGCTACAGCTCTTTAGCTTTCGCACTAAAGACTTACGCCGTATAGGTATAGTAGATTCAATATACTTTAGCTTTCGGACTAAAGACTTACGCCATGTAGTTGCTACAATAGATTCAAGGTGAGCAACAGGTCAGGGCCTAATAATATTTTAGAATAAGAGTATACTGTTATATAATAAACTAGGTACAGGTGAGTTTAGGATAATACATTGTAAGTAACATAACCTTACCTTAGTGTTTGCACAACATATGACAAACAACTGAGGTAAAGTAAATTACAGAGCTGTACTTATAATCTAAATTGCAATTCAAAGATGAAAGAGGGAGACAAAGAAAATTAAGAGCTATTGTCTGAGTGTTATCTGCTAATAGAACTCGCAGACAATTACCATTGTCTCACACCTATTAATTACCAGCTTAGTCAGCATGGGGCTGACTGCGTTTGTAATTCTAACAGGAACAGCGCACGGTACACGGGAGCCTCACATGAGTACGCGCCAGCGATGTGCGTGGGCAGCTTTATGTTTCCAACACACCATGTCAAAATTTGGCTTCCTACCTCTCTACGGCATGCTCCCGCGGCGACACAGTTTTAATGTCCTTGAATTCTTCGTGGTCCACGATGCGACGGAGTATACTGGTAGAAGATATTGGGGTAGTTTTAAATCCTTCCACTCCTTGTATGATACCCCGGTATCTCTGTTTCATTCGGATATATGACGATGTGATTAGAGCCAGAGCACAGGCAGAAGTTGTTTAAGGGTTGCTTCAGGAGGTATGGGTTTTTCTAGAGAATATTCAACTGGGGTGCCAGCGGCATGTTGAAGAAAGTGAGTCAATAGAAGACGTGATAGTGATCGCCTAGATACTGTATGCCGCATTAGGCGCTTGCTACGAAGCCACGACCACCGGCCAGTGACCTATCAGCAGGATTTGGTTCAAAATCAATTACTATTTCCAAGGCTCACAATAGGATACTACTAATAGCTGCCAATCCATAACCTATCGACACGTCAAATGCGAAGCTCATTAACGTCACGTGCAAACCCGAGTGGTACACAAGAATCAAGAAATGAAGAAGGGATACGGAGGCTGACGAATCCTTCTTTATAAGATAAAGTCCACTCTGACGCCATATTTCCAACACGCTTCGCGATTCCGTAACTCGGCCGATTATAGAATGTCAACTCCTAGCTCTAGTCTGCATTCAAACCCTGCTTTATGATGTCAGATACAATCCCTGCTACGCTCGTCTATTTCGAACCTCCGAAGGATGGGTCCTATCCATATCTATATATTGACTTTGATCCAGCTACAGTTGAACGTACCTCTAACTTCGAATCGGAGCACAGAGAGGTTCAGATAGAGAACGTTCGAGGAAAGGAGAGTTCCTACACCTTGGACACCTCAGGTTTCCAATACTTCACTCATCCCTCTGCACACATAAAATTTACCGATAATGAGGAGATAAAAAGGGAGTATTATCCGGAAAGCGCAGAGTTTTTGAAGAAGTTTACGGGTGCCAACCGTGTTGTCCTATTCGATCACAGTATGTCTATGTCTTTTCCACTCTGAGGAAAGGACCAGGCGCTTATGTTTAACCAGCCATTCGCAGGCATCGCCCTGGTGAGTCGGGCACCTCCGAGGATAAACGACAGCCGGTGAGTGCCATCTGGGCATTACATTGTTGATATAGCTCTTATCTACAGTAGGTATCTCGAGTTCACGTGGACCAGACTCCTGCGTCAGCCGAACGTCGAGTACATATGCATGCCCCTGAACTTGCCCCTGAACTCCTGAAACACCGTTACCAAATTATTAACCTCTGGCGTCCAATCTCACATCCTGCTGACGATTTCCCCTTGGCATTATGTGATTATCGCTCTGTCAATTGGGATCAGGATCTTGTGGCAACTACCCTGAAATTTGCCAACCGAGATGGAGAGACTTTTAGTGTCAAGTATAACCCGGAGCACAAATGGAAATATCTAAGGGGTATGAAGCCAGAGGAAGGTGTCTTGATTAAATGGTGAGCTCTGATTCTGTGAAACTTCGGCGTGTTGATCTTACGAATGTGCTAGTTTCGATTCGAAGATGGATGGTTCGGTTGCTGTTCTGACGCCTCACACGGGATTCATCGATCCTACCACTCCCAAAGATGCATCTCTCAGGGAGAGCATCGAGCTGAGAGCACTCGTCTTGTTAGTAGCCACTGTTTCAGTCCTCTAGCTCTTCAATGACACCATTCATTGCAGTTATGATAACTTGCCTAACGGAGTGTGATAGCCACATGTATGGTTCCCGAGATTGTGTCTATATTCCATAGCAAAATATAATGTTGTTGACTGTCAAGTTTTCAAAGCAAAGGCTCAAAAGAAAGGTTTAATCCGAAGCTTTTCAAAATCGTAACCATACTGTTTGATTCGTTGTACACACGTAAAAACGATCGAAACCCAGCAGAATGCGTCAGAATGTGTAGTATGGAATGATTGGATATTATCGACTTCGTATAGCTTTGTATGTTACCGCAAGGCAAGTTTTCTCATTGTCTAGGCTCTACATGATAAATGAGAAGAGTGTATGGAAGTATTAAACAATGATATATCCCGAGGGCCCACAGACGAAGAAAGAGATCTTAAGCTGCAGTGGGTGAATCATATGCCTCTGTTACCTGTATGTTGCCTGCCTTGAGTTTGAGACCTCTCCCTCTTTCCTTCACCTAAGATAGAATAGTTAAAAGAACCAGTACCCAAAATATCTCAAAATCTAGCTTCATCGCCACCAGAAAGAGGAGGGGTGACTTCCAAGTAACATGTTGTGGCCTCCACACCCCAAGATAGGGATTCCGACTATAGACATTGGAGATGTGAAATTCAGACCAGCTCTTGTTGACTATATTGTAAATGCAAATTATCATGGCGTAAGTCTCAGTGTAAGGCTCAGGTCGTATCGAACTCCGAGTTGAGCTGGCCCCGAATAATCGACTTCTCTCGATTAGTGGGGGTCACAGAACACACGGATTCTACTTCATTCCTTTGCTGAGCGACTACAGGAAAAGTATATAATGTTCCAAGAAATTGAGTCTTTGCTTTGAAAACTGATAGTTACTGTAACAACATTATTGTTCCGCTATAGAATATAGACACAATCTGGGGAATCAATATTTGTGGCTATCACACTGCATTGGGAGGTTATCATCGTAACTGCAATGAATATTGTCAAAAATTTTTTAGAGGACTGAAACAGTGGCTACTAACAAGACGAGTGCTTTCAACTCGATGCTCTCCCTGAGAGGTGCATCTTTGGGAGTCGTAGGATCGATAAATCCCGTGAGGCGTCAGAACAGCAACCGAACCATCCATCTTCGAATCGAAACTAGCACATTCGTAAGATCAGCACGCCCAAGTTGCACAGAATCAGAGCTCACCATTTAATCAAGACCCCTTTCTCTGGCTTCATACCCCTTAAGATATTTCCATTTATGCTCCGGGTTATACTTACACTAAAAGTCTCTCCATCTCGGTTCGCAAATTTCAGGGTAGTTGCCACAAGATCCTGGTCCCAATTGACAGAGCGGTAGTCGCATAATGCCAAGGGGAAATCGTCAGCAGTGTTAGAACCAGGGACCATTGAGTTATTTTATATATATATTCAACATTCACACTGCAATATCTCCCCCAGCTATTCCCAGATCAGGACGCAACTTCATATTGAAGTTATATACATCATGAGGAACCTAGGATAATATTTCCATGATTTTAGGAGCGGGTTTTACCCCACACTGTCTACCCGGCCCCATACCTACCCCAAGGGCCGGCTCACCTCATCTGGACACGTTGGGAAGGAGATATACTGGCATGTGGTTTCTTATTCATTATATTTCATATTCTATTCTATTTCCATATTCCCCCTGTGAAGTTTTCACATATATCATCCTCCACCGCATATATGCGGGTGTACCACGCGTACGGCCGCATTGGGCCGGCTTCTAACTTCACTCCGTGAAGTTTTCACTTATAATTAGATCTTCTATTTCATATAAGTACAGAGTAGTTTGTACAACCAAAAACAAGCAACTATGACATATCGTTGCTCCCCCATTGCACGAGCCATTAGGCTACAACTATAAATCTATCACTCGCGCTGACCGAAGGTTAAGCGCCGAGTGCGTACTTTCCTATTCGGGACTAGGACAACAACTACTCGTCGTACAGCAAGGCCGGGTCACAGTTGGGTTCCCAACACAATATATTATATCATATCACTATATAGTATATCTAACTTGTGGGAGGACCACAAACATATAAACCGACGCTTTGGCGCCCAGGCCGGATTCCCGGTACGGCGCCTAAGCGGAGAGTCAACCCGGGACTGAGCTCCCAGTAGATTCACGATAGGGAAATACTTTCCCTAGTGATAAATAGATACAAAATTGTAGTAAAATCTGGGATATCATTCCCCTTATTATCCAACCGACTCTCTGATATATCAGCGTGGGAAAACCTCAGGAAACCCTATCTGCCAGACCCAACTACAGATTAAAAGTCTCAGGTTAATCTACAAGCAGGATGTGAGATTGGACGCCAGAGGTTGATAAATTGGTAATGGTTTTTCAGGAGTTCAGGGGCAAGTTTGGGGACATGCATTCGATGTTTGGCTGACGCAGGCGTCTGGTCCACGTAAACTTGAGATACCTAAAGATACCTACTGTAGATAAGAGCTATATCAACAATGTAATGCCAGATGGCACTCACCAGCTGTCGTTTATCCTAGGAGGTGCCCGACTCACCAGGGCAATGCCTGTGAATGGCTGGTTAAACATAAGTGCCTGGTCCTTTCCTCAGAGTGGAAAAGGCATGGACATACTGTGATCAAATATAACAAGGCCAAATCTTCTCGGTGGTGAGCAATAGGAGTTGTATTAAGGACAATGGAGGAACTAATGATTATTGTGAACCACTAGAAGGGAAGAGAAAGACCTTATAGAGAATATTTAAACATATCCAGGCTAGTTAATTAGCAAAACAATTGCTAATTGAATAAGTATTAATTGTACATCTGAAAAGCTCTTCTTTTTTTGTACTTAAGTCTTTCAAAATGTTTTTGTGCTTTTTATCTACCCAATTATTCTGTGTTTTTAAGAGATCCCCTACAGGATGATATAGTACAGATGAGATGCAAAGATGGTGTGTGAGTAAAAGATAGATAGTGATAAGAATGTAGACTGATAAGCAACAATATTGGAATTTCTGGTGGTATTCAGGCTAGGATAGGGCCTATAACCTATTGAGTTCAGTAGAGTAAAAGAGTGATAGAAAGAAAGAGAAGTAGCGGTTATGTGCAGTAGCTAGATACAGGAAGGCTCAGTGAACAGGCAGTTCACTGTGTATATTATTACTGTACCTAAACAGCAGAAGGCTACAAGGTAATTAGTGCCTGTGTGTCTAGGCATACAATAGGAATATGCACCTCAGTGAATGGGCGGTTCACTGAGGGGCTGCTATCTACTCGTCTGACATATATACAGTCCTGGTTGAACATGGCTGGGACCTCCATACCTTACTGCATTCTATGCTTACACATGCTAGTTCCAACCCCCCCCCCCCCTAAACAGAATGCATCCCAACCAGTGCATTCAAGTATAGTACCTTGTGTCAAGGGAGGGCCTTCGTAAACATTTCTGCAGCCATTTCATCTGTTGGCACATAGTCAACATGAAAGAGTTTCTCATACACAGCTTGGTGTATGAAGTGATAGCATATGTTTATATGCTTGGTCCTTGGGTGATATTTGTCATTCTTTGTGATGGAAATGGCTGAGACATTGTTGAGGCGGATGGTGATGGGTCCTCTGAGTGGTCGGGGTATCTATACAATAAACATTTGGATGCACAGGGCTGCTTTTGCAGTGTGAGTAGCCATGATGTATTTAGCCTCTGTTGTTGATAGTGCAACAATATGCTGTTTCTTTGAACTCCAAGAGACAGCTCCTCCATTGATCGTAAATACATACCCAGACATGGAGTGCCTATGTTCCTGTGAGGCCTAGTCCACATCCAAGAAGGCTTCTAGGCCTTTTTGCACTCCTCCAATGATAAGGCAACTGTCCTTCATTCCCTTAAGGTAGTGAAAAACCCTTTTGACCACTTCCCAGTGTGCCCTCCCCAGGTTCTGCATAAACTATGCCAGGAAGGATATGGCGAATAAGATGTCCAGGCGTGTGCCCAGTGCCACGTGCATGAGGGATCTGATGGCCTCTCTGTAGGGCACATTGCACATATCATCATATTGGTGAGGGGTGGATGGGGATTGTGATATAGAGAGTTTGTGGTGAGGATCAAGTGGCATACTGGGGGGGTTTGCATCCTGTAGATCAAACCACTTGAGGATCCTCTCAATGTAAGCATGCTATGAGAGCGAGAGCATACATAGCTTATGGTTATGTTTAACCTCTGTCCCTAGTAGCCAATGTAAATCCCCCATATCCTTGATCTTGACAATGGTACACAACTCATCCTTGAATTTTCAGATCATAATCTTTGAGTTGCCAGCCATGGTGAGATCATTGACATCCACAGCAATGATGAGGATGTCCTGGCCAGCATACCTGTGGAATACAGCATGCTCAACTTCACAATGCATAAATCCAAATTTGTACATAATGCCACACAGCATATTGTACCACTCCCTCCCTGACTGTTTAAGGCCATAGATTGCACAGTCGAGGCAGCAGATGTGATGTTCCTGTCCAGGGGCTTCATAGCCTTTGGCCTGGTATATGTAAACTATCTCTGTAATTGGGGCATTGAGGTAGGCACCATCAATATTGGTCTGTTCAAGCTTTCAGTCATTCCTGATTGCTATGGTGGCAATGATACAGATGGCAGAAAGTTTGGCAGTGGAAGAGAAGGTTTCATTGTAGTCTATCCCTTCCATTTGGGAAAAACCTTGCGCAACGAGCCTGGTCTTGTGGGCTACAACTTTATCACTTGCATCATGCTTGTAGCAAAAAATAAGCCTGCTGCGAACAATGTTGGCACTGTCAGGGGGTTCTATGAGGTCCCACGTGTGTAGGGTTTCATGCTAGTCCATAGGAAATAGCATGGGTTAGGGTAACCTGCATGGGTCACTGGGTCAGGTGCCCTTGGGTTTGGGTGTGGGTCAAGCTGAGAGCACCTATGACCTAGCCCAACCCGCCATCTCAACTGTGCGTACAACATGCATGCACCACACATGTACGTGCCATATGTGTACATGCTTACACCAATCTACCTTACGCTCACACATATGACACGCATGCTTGCAGCGTGTTCATGTCATATATCACATGCATACCTGACACCCATCGACCCATGGGAAAAAACCCATAGATTGGCAGGTTGGGGTTTCCTATGAGTCAGATGTGGGTCACCCACATTTAACCTGTGGGCGACCCATGCCATTCCCTACTGGTCCAGCTCCCACTTGATAGACATGTCCCACGCCAGCCAGTCCTTGTGTGAACATACATCATCTAGGCTAACTGGGTCAATTCCCATACTCTGGATAGCTGCTGCCATTCCATGTTCTAGAGGGCAGGGCATCATCCCTTCATCCTCTATGCTGGCCTCCTCCAGCTCCTTCAGGACTGCTAAGGCTATGTTCCTGGTAGGGATGGGCAGCCCCTTAGGGTACATGGAGGTATTTGCACAACTGGTGCTGCTGCCTGTACCATCAGCAATCCCACACACATACACAGATGGTTTTCACATGTGGTGTCCCCTGTCTAGTGGATCTGCCTCTGTGTCCTTGAACCCTTTAAGTGGGTCGATCTGGGTGAGACCTATGGATGGATCTGGTAGTAGTGGTAGTAGTCCTTGGCCATGAGGGGTGCTGCTGATGCCTTTACTGCCATGGGTGATGGACCCCCCCTCAGTTAGTGTATTGGTGGGGGTGACCAGGATAGGAGCATCGAATGTCACATTATGTTTGATGGTGATGTGATGTTTTCTGGGCCAGTAAACCCTATGGCCCTTGCTTTCATCGCTGTACCCCATCTACCTCCCCTCATCTGCCTTAGAATCTAACTTGCCGGTGTGCTCTTTTAGCACAAACACCCTTGTGCCCCACTCAGGAAGGTCAGTGAGGTCAGGCTTCATACCATGTACAAGCTTGGTGTTTTGCTATCGAGCACACACATTGAAGTCCTGTTTTTAAGCCACACTGTATGTTAGACTGACTTGGTCTGTCAAGTACATGTACCAAGTGTCCGGTAATTTGGCAGTGCTGACCGAGCAGTTAGTCTATGTCCACGCACAAGTATCCAAGCTACATGCAAGTCACTTGGTGTGCCAGTCTCAGCTCAGCACATCCACCATCCACATTCCCCATCCCTACCCCTCAACCACTCTGCCTCATTCACCATCTATTAATCCTACCCCATCTGTTCCTTATTCCTCGACCTGCCCCACCTCGGGACTAGGGAAATGCATGGGTCAGGCCAACCCAACCGGGTCACTGGGTCGGGTGTCCTTGGGTATGGGTGTGGGTCAAGCCACGAGCACCCGTGACCCGGGCCCAACCCGGGGCATCAACTCCGACACGCACGCGACTTGCGCGTACGTGCACGCGCGGACACAAACGCGACGCCCCGAACACGACGAACACGCCGCATGTGCATGCGACACCACAGATGCGACGAACATGACGAACGCGCCGCACGCGCATGCGACACCACGAACGCAACGTATGCGACGCAACGAACGCGACGCCTGTACATGCACGTGCTGCCACATACGCCACGTACACGACATATGCGCACACGCTGCCACGTACATGACGCCCGTACGCGATGTATGTGCATGCACCGCCACGAACGCGTATGCGCACGTGACGTACGTGCATGCGTGCAGGTGCGGCATGCACCCGAGACCCGTCGACCCATGGGAAAAAACCCATGGGTTGACGGGTTTGGGTTTCCCATGGGTTGGGTGCAGGTCACCCACATTTGACCCGTGGGTGACCCGTGCCATTCCCTACTTGGGACATCCTGTCCTTGTTTTATCCTCAGCCACAACCCTATTGTTTTATAGTCGGGCACTCCCTATTGTCCTATCCTTGGCCACATTCCTATTATTCTATTTCCATTGTCCTATCCTCGTCTACATTCCTTCATTCTAATTTTACTCATTCTGGACAATACCCTCACATGCTCTGCATATCTTATTGTCCCACATTCCTTATTCCACCTGTAACTTCTTAAACCTATATAAGTAGGACATTGTCAAGCTTCGGTTACTGATGGACTTTGGTACTGCCGAGGGGTGCTGTCAAGGGGTAGGACGGACTATGGCCAAGTCCTGCAGGCCAAGTGTAGTGGCATCGGCTTCAACGTACTCGTGCATTGTGTCCTACTTGCCATGCATGCCACTGATTTGCAATAGACAGGTACTCAGGAGGATGCTGGTGATGCTGGCCTAAGTCAAGGACTTTTACAGAGGAGAAGAAGGTAGAAGGGCCTAAGCCTAGTCGATACCCAGAATGAGAAAATATGTACATGCATGTCCTACTTATATAGGTTAAGAAGTAACATGTGGAATAAGGAATGTGGAACAACAAGGTATGCAGAGCATGCGGTTATTGTCCACAATGAGTAAAATTAGAACAAGGAATGTAAACCAGGATAAAACAATAAACGATAGGATAATAGGGAATGGGTCAAGGATAGGACAATAGAGAGTATATGACTATAAAACAAGGGTTGTACACGGAGATAGAACAAGGACAGGAAGTCCCGAGGTGAAATGGATCGAGGAACAGGCAAATGGTGTGGTGGACATGCCAAGCCAAGAACGGCGTACCAAGTGACATGCATGTGGTGTGGATACTTGTACATGGACGTAGATTGGCTGCTCTGTCGGCACTGCCAAATAACCAGAACCTCGGTACATGTACTTGACAGACATGCATGTACATACTTCCTCATTCTGGGTATTGACTAGTCTCAGGCCCCTTGCCTTCTCTTTCCTCTGTAAAGTCCTCTACTTGGGCCGGCACTTTCGGCACTCTCCAAGTACCTCCTCTGTCCCAAATTGGTAGCACACATGGCAAGTAGGGTGCAATGCACGAGTACGTTGAAGCCAAAGCCACTACTTCTGGCCTGCAGGACTTGGCAGCTCCCTACCCACATCTTTGGCATTACCCCCCTTCTATTATCTTATTCTTTGCCATATTTCTATTATCTCACTCTCATTGTTCTATTCTTGTTCTCATTCCTTATGCAATTCTTGATCAATGTGGACAATGCCTCCACATGCTCTGCATACCTTGTTGTTCTTCATTCCTTATTCCACATCTCACTTCTTAATCTATATAAGTAGTGCATGCATGTAGATAATTCCTCATTCTGGATATCAACTTGGAATAAGCCTCCTTATCTTCTCTTCTCCTGTTTGAAGTCCTCTCTCAGGCTGGCACCCTTGGCACCTTCACAGGTACCCCTTCTGTCAGAAATTGGTGGTACACATGGAAGATAGGCATGAGTACATTGAAGCCAAGCCCCTCCAATTGGTCTCCAGGACTTGGCCAATTCCTGCCAACACTGTGAAGCTGGCACTATTGTAGTAGCACTCGGCCCACACATGATTGGCATTCCCGATGCCTGACAAAGACTCACTGACAGGTTCCTTCTTTGTGAGTTGTGTGTATATGCAAAGGCCACTGGCAAGCCTGTTTCCAAAGCAAGTGAGGGCACCTGTGCTACTAAATTTGGTGAAAAAATCCACAGCAATCTATGAAGACCTGCTCCTGTTGCCACAAAGGGCAGAAAGTGATATTATATCACTTTCACTGATGATATGTCAAGGCTAACTCATCTGTACTTGTTGCACACTAAAAATGAGGCTTTTGGAACATACAAGGAGTATGAAAACTGGTGCTATGTATAGCTTGATGCTAACATCAAAACCTTGCATTTGGATTGTGGTAGTAAATGCCTAGGAAAAGATATTATATCCCACCTAAAATCCAAAGGCACTGCACAAAAACTTACTATGCATGATACTCCACAGCACAATGGAGTAGCTGAACAACACAACCATACTATCATTGAACATATACATTCCTTATTGTATGCTAGTAGATTACCAGGGTTTCTATGGGGTGAGGTGGCATGTCATGTGGTATGGCTTATGAATTGCACCTTAACCAGGGCTGTAGATGATAAAACACCATTTGAGGCTGCCTTTAGAAAGAAACTAGACCTGCATCATGTTCGTGAATGGGGCAAGAAGGTGTGGATATACACCAAAACCAGTGATAAATTAGGCAGTCATATTACAGAGGGCCGCTGGGTAGGCATTGATAAATGAAGCAAAGGGTTCTGCATCTACTGGCCTGACAAGCAGATAGTAACAGTTGAAAGAAATGTTTACCTGAACAACAACCTGTCAGCTTCTTGTCTCAAGGAGGGGGGGATTAGGAGTTTATAGAAACAAAAGCTGATGTACCCTCCATTGCCCCCACTCCATCTGTGCCGATTATTGACATTATTGAACCCCCACATACCAGCACCAAAACTGTCAGTCTGTCTAAATCCAAACCTAAAGATGCACCTGTCAAACAAGTGCATAAGTCTAGTCAGCATCTCTGTGACATTCTAGATGGACATGGAACTTTATCTTACCAATTATCAGATCCCACTATTGCTTCTGGAAACCAGCTCCCTACTACTGTGAATCAGAATGAAGTTCTAGAGGGAGATGGATCAGCGGACTGGATGATGTTAGCAGAAGCATTAGATGATTATACACTGGTGGCTGAAACAAGTGAAGGAGGCTATTGAGCCCTGGTCTCTGACTGAGGCAAGATGCCATCCTGACTGAGAACTATGGGAAAAGGGAATACTTGAAAAATTAGCATTACTAAAGGAGGCTGGAACTTGGAAACTTACCATACTACCAAAAGATACGAGCATTGTTGGCTCTGAATGGGTTTTCTATACAAAAGAGGATGCATCGGGAAATGTAGTCTGATACAAGGCCCACCTCATAGCCCAAGGCTTCTCTCAGGTCCCTGGTGTTGACTACTTTGACACATTTGCCCCCATTGCCAAGCTTGCATTGATTCAAACCATACTTGCATTGGCTGCTGCAAAAGATATGGAAATTCATCAGATTGATATCAAAGGTACATACTTAAATGGAGAACTTACCAATCAAGAGATGATCTATATGGCACAGCTCTCTGGTTACTATGCACCAGAATCTACTGGAAAAGTATGTCACCTTTAAAAAACACTGTATGGACTGAAACAGTCTGGGAGGTGTTGGTATCAAAAGCTTGTTGAAATAATGACAAAACACTTAGCTTTCTTGTAATGTGATGTTGACCAAGCTGTGTGTTTCTGATAAAATAATCAAGGTTCCATGATCATCCTAGTTCATATTGATGACTGTACCATTGCAGCTTCCTCCACATGGCTTGTTGGTCACTTCAAAGCTAAGATATCAGAACATATTAAAATTATAGACCTTGGCAAGCTACATTGGTTGTTAGGCATAGAAGTAATATGCAATCGAGAATGGCATACCATCCATTTCTCCCAGTGATCTTATATTGCCTCTATTCTCCATCAATTCAATTTGGATGAGCTGAAGCCATTATCAACCCCTATGTAGCCAGGACTGTTGCTTTCTATGGGTCAGATGCAAAATACCACAGCCAAATGGGCACAAATACATGACATACCATATCAAGAGGCCATTGGATCCTTGACATATGCTGCATTGGAAACACAGCCTGACATAACAGTCACAGTCCAATCATTATTCTGATACTCAATGAAATTTGGCCCTACACACTGGAATGCTGTTAAGAGAGTTTTTAGTTATCTAAAGGGCACAATAAAGCTTTGGTTTTCTTATGGGCACACTCAAACTGAGCTAATCAGATATGCAGATGCAGATGGCAGCACAGCTAAGGACACACATGCTGTTTCAGGATATGCCTACATTGTCAATAGAGGAGCTGTGTCCTGAAGTGCAAAACACCAGTCAATAATATTGCTCTCTATGACAGAAAGCGAGTATGTAGTAGCTGCCCATGCTGTGAAGGAGGCACTCTGGCTTTGCTCTCTAATTGAACAACTTTTCTATATGAAACTTTCACCAACTACAATGTTTTCTGACAAATAGTCAGCAATTGTGCTTACTAAAGACCATCAGTACCATGCCCAAATAAAACACATAGATATACAGTATCATTTTATTTGCTGGATCTGAAAAGGAGGCTGTTCAATTGGTTTACTGTCCAACAGAGGATATGGTAGCAGACACTCTCACTAAGGCATTATCATCGGCGAAAGTAAACCACTTCGCAGTTAAGCTGGGGCTATCTACTTTTTGAGGGGGAGTGTTGGAAATGGTGATGTTGCAGTGTGACAAACTGTGTCACCCCATGTATCTTTCCATACTAATTATTTGCTACAAATAGCTTTTGTGCAGTTGCAAAGGAATATCCTTTTTGTTCTCTTCTTTTAGACAGTCCATTGTTCTGAAGTATTATATAGCAGCTACCTCGATTCCCATCTTCCTCAGTTGTTTGACATTCAAACACTGAGGTAGGATATTTAACTAGCTATTTTGTATTAGTTTTTGCTTACCTATATGCATCTGTAGATTGTCAATATAGGTAAATTATATATGGAGTTTTTTGACATTCAAACACTGAGATTGTCCATATAGTCTTTTAATTCTTACACTACTTTGACAAATACACTTACCTAGAACCCCCCCAGTGAATGACCAACCCCTAAGCATCTACTCCAACCTGGATCAGCTCTCATTTTCTGTCAATCCCCCTATCTGTAAGGGATTGGCCCTCTTGTGCCTCCCCAGCTAATAATGATGCACCCCAGTCTTTCTGATACAGATGTTACCCCCCTTCTAATACTCAGACACTCTGCCATAGCCAATGTATCTTGTAGTAGTGGTGCACCAAAAGTGCCAAGCACTTAGAGCACTATAATTGATCTCTCTCTCTTTCTCTCTCTCACATACACAGTGCCAATCCCATGCAGTTAGGGCATATTCCTCAAGCAAAGGCTAATGTAACCAACTCAATGTGAAATTTTCCTTTCACAACCTGTTGACACCCAGACACCCATTGGAAAAAAACCATGGGTTGATGGGTTTGGGTGCAGGTCACCAAAAATTGACCCATGGGTGACCCATGCCATTCCCCATCAATATGTACTGGAGTCTTAAAGACCAAAGTTGAATAGCTTCCCAAGCACTTCCTCC
>QLPG01007710.1:0-17996 GCA_003314385.1 Gomphus sp. MG54 | reverse complement strand
TAAAGCTATTTAGATGTGTTCCGAATCAAGCGAGATGAACAAGACTTACTCACCTCCATTAGAGTATGGTGAAAGAAAGAGACAAGCTACGGTTCATTTGGGGGTGAGATGATGCAGACATGTGGCAAAAGTGATGTGGTAACACAGAGGACATGTGGTGATGGTGTGTACAATGCATGATGTGCTGCGAGTGAGCAATGCATGAGTGGTGTACAAATGGTGCAAGTGAACACTGCAGGTGTTGGTGCAATGATGCATGGTGAGAATAATGAGATGATGCCAATGATGGCACCTGAACGATGCAAGTACAGAGAATGCAATGTGGTAATGCAGCCTGCAGGGAAGGCTTGTGATGTGTGGGGATGGATGTTTGATGTCTGCAGAGAACGGGATGTTTGTATGACATGTAGGTATAAACAGAGTAAAGACGAGGTGCAAATGTATACCTAAGGAAATGCATGGGTCAGGCCAACCCGCACGGGTCACTGGGTCGGGTGTCCTTGGGTGTGGGTGCAGGTCAAGCCACGAGCACCCGTGACCCAGGCCCAACCCGGGGTGTCAACTCCGACACAAACGCAACTTACGCATATGCGCATGTGCCAACATGAATGCGACGCCCCAAATGCGATGAAAGCACTGTATGTGTCATACATGCCATATGCACCATATGCACCATATGCGCCATATGCGTCGTACGCCCAGTATGCACTGTAGATTCCACACGCGTCATATGCCCTGTACGTGTTGTACATGCTGTATGCACCACACATGTCGTACACGTCGTATGTGCCATATGCACCATACATGCCACACGCACCGTACGTGTTGTACACACCGTATGTACCATATGCACCGTACATGCCATATGTGCCGCACGTGTGCGGGTGCGGCGCACACCCAACACCTGTCAACCAGTGGGAAAAAACCCATGGGTTGACGGGCCCCCCAAATCCCACGGCGGATCCTCGAGAGATTAGATGCACGCAAACAGGTTTGGCCACCAGCAAGCAGCCCACATGCTTTCCAACAGCACAGACAGGCAAGCCTATCTGACACACCGAAGCCCCACCAGCATAGAAAAAGGCTGGCAAAAGGCCCCGGCCCTCCCATCCCAGAGCCAGTACACCCCGCCAGACGAGGACATCAATGGCTTGGACCAAGGTGAGCCAGCCATAACAATCACACACCACACTTCCCATGGGTTGGGTGTGGGTCACCTACATTTGACCCGTGGGTGACCCATGCCATTCCCTATGTATACCTTGTGTGTGGTAGATGTATACCTTGCATGTGGTAGATGTATACCTTGCATGTGGTAGATGTATACCTTGCATGTGGTAGATGTATACCTTGCATGTGGTAGATGTATACCTTGCATGTGGTAGATGTATACCTTATGTGTGGTAGCAAGCAGTGGTGAGTCAGTGTGTGAACCGAGATTGTGCTGCCTGTAGTAGCCAGTCGGCATGTGGCCAACATTACGTGTGGTGGCAAGTTGGCATGTGGCTGACATCACACCTGTGATGATGGGCTGGCGTATAGGATGAACTGAAAGAGCTCTAGTGACTCAAGTGTTTCATAAATCTCCCCCACAATTGAGGACTCAGTGCATCTGAGCTACATCCTTGCATGTTGACATGCAGCTGACATTATGTGTGGTGGCAAGCTTGGTGTGTGACCAGTGTCATATGTATTATGGCAATTCAGTACGATGATGTCATGTGTGTTAGTGAGTGGCAGTGTAACAAGCCTTGCATGTCATAGTGAGCCAGTGTCCAGTCTGTGTCACTAATGATGACAAGCTGCTAGGTGAGCAGCATTGCTCTGTGAGCTGCCATGTGCATGTCTGAGAAAGTCAATGTTTGGCCTGTGTCACTAATAATGGCAAGCTGCTATGTGAGCAACCTTGCACCTGTGAACTCCTTGTAGATTAACCTGAGACTCTTAATCTGTAGATGGGTCTGGCAGATAGGGTTTCCTGGGGTATTCCCGTGCTATTATATCGGAGAGTCGGTGGGACAATGAGGGTAATGATTCCCTAGAATTTCCTGTGATTTCTATAGTATTTATCACTAGGAAATATATTTCTCTACAGTAAATCTACTGGAGCTGAGTCCCGGGTTTACTCTCCACTTAGGCGCTGTACCGGGAATCCGGCCTGGGTGCCAAAGTGTCGGTTTATAGATTTGTGGTTCTCCCACAAGTAAGATATAAATTGTAATGATATAATATAATAGTTGTGGTTGGAAACCCAACTGTGACCCGGCCTTGCTGTACGACAAGTAGTTGTTGTCCTAGTCCCAAATAGGAAAGTATGCTCGGCACTTAACCTTCCGGTTCAGCGCGAGGCAAAGGTATTCGAGTGTAGCCTAAAGGCTAGTGTGATGGGGGCAACAGTACAATTAGAATTGCTTGTTTTTGGTTGTACAAATTACTCGTACTATATATGAAATAGGAAACCTATTTATAAGTGAAAACTTCACGGAGTGAAGTTAGAAGTCAGCCTAATGTGGCCGTGTGCGTGGTACACCCACATATATGCGGTGGGGATTATATGTGTGAAAACTTCACAGGGGAATGGATGGAAATAGAATAGAATGGATAATATACTGAATAGAAATCCACATGCCAGTGTATCCCCTTCCCAACATGTCCAGATGAGGTGAGCCAGCCCTTGGGGTAGGTATGGGGCCGGGTAGAGAGTGTGGGGTAAAACCCGCTCCTAAAATCATGGGAATATTTTGGTATCTTCCTCATAGTGTGTGGAGTCCTGGTATGGAGTCTCGTGTTGATTGGGCGATTGTTGGGGGAGATAATGGATGTTTAGTGTAGAATATATATATATAATGACTCAATAATGCCTGGTTCTAACACTCCTGCATAGTGTACCTCACACATCATGGCGAGTCAATGAGAAGTCTGTGTCATGTACAAGGCGAGCTGGCATGTGGCTAGCATCGCACTGTGAGCCACTGTGTTGTGGATCTTGCATGTCTGAGCAAATTGATTTTGGCCTGTGTCATGGGTGGTTGTGAGCAACCATGTAGCTGAGCTCACATTTGACATGGCGAGTCAGTATCAGGTGTCACATGGTGGCAAGCTGGCAGTGGCCAGCCTTGCAGCATGTGGTGAGCTCTACGTAGTCACCCTTGCACATCATGGCAAGTTGATGAGTGGTCTGTCACCGGTTGTATTTGGCAACCTAGGTGTATTCCCAATGATAGCAGGTGGCTGTTGTTGCATGTACTTCTGTGGTTGAGTGTGGCTGTGATTGAGCATAGCTGCAGTTGAGTGTGGATGTGGTTGAGTGTGGCTGCTGTTGGGTAAAGGCATGTATACTGGTATTGTGCATGTCTGGGGTTGTGTCTTGTGTGTGTGCATGTATTCTGATTGTTGGCTGAGTGTAACCATGAAATGCCATAACAGTGATGGTGAGCAGCAAGATGAGGCCTCAAATGACCTGATAAAATGTGGCTTTGATGTCTTGCAGAGATAGGGCATTGAACATGAACCAGTGGGGTCAACAAGAATGAGCAGCATGAAGACTACAAGCGTGGTGAGCAACAACAATGTAGTGAGTGGGAAAGGTCTGGGCAGATATCTGAGTGAGGAAAGGCTGGCACAGGATCAAAGGAATAGTCGATGAGAATTGATGAGACATTGTTAGGATGCAGCTGAGGCAGCCTGGGGAGAGTCAAGATAAAGACATTCAGTCTTGGATGTGCAGTGATAATAGTGGCTCAAAGATAGCAATGGGGGTGCCTGCCCAGGTCAAGCACTGAAAAGAATGCTAAGTACATGCTGCCATGAGCAATGTACTTGCTATCACTTGAGTGATGTATGTGCTGCCACTTGAGCAAGTGCAGGTGGCCAGGAACACAGAATTCTCGTGATTTTGAGACAGTGTATGCTTGAGTAGCTCATCCTTGGAGATGGGCAAGCCATTGACAAGGACCTGTGTGAAGGTAGGTGCAGACACAAAGGAATCTTGGCCCTTGCCCTTTTTCATGTGGTGTGTGGCACATTATTTAGGATGGTGGTTTGATATAGATGGCCAACATCGAGTGTGATTCAATATGGATGGGCAACACAGAGTACGAGTGATGTGCTGGTGATTTTTGCCATGGAGGACAGAGAGTGAGGTTGGGGACTCAGGTGTGCACTGGCAACATGTATGCAGGATGTCATCAGAGTCTGCATCTGCGCTATTGTCCTGGCCCTGCTCATTATCATTTGCCTGCTCATGCTCCTCACTGTGCTGGCCTTGCATGACACGTCATTACTTGATGTCAGCAACAACATGTCTGCCATTGGCATTGGATGCCATGGGGGCAGGTGGTGACTGGGCTGTGTAGAAAGGACATGGTAGTTGTGAGCAACAGCGAGAGTGGACCAGGGTGTGTGTACAGTGCAGCAGCAGCACATGCAGAGGGTGAGAATGTACTGCAATAGAGAGCAGGAGACAGGCTGGCATGGTATCGAGGACAGCATTTGTCAGGCTAGTGTAGCCTATGAGAGCCGATGCCTCTGGCAGTCATAATGAATGCATGCGTGTGGAAAAACCCTGTCGAATACATAGTTCAGGTGGCAAACCTGTTGGTGAAAGCTTAGTGGTGTTAAAACAATGGGTGAGGTTTGAAATGTAGAGTTGCACGCTCTCCAAATAGGTTTCCAGAGGAGAGGCATGGAGAGTGGATGACAAAGGAACAGAGGTGAATGTAGCAAGTGCAAGTACTATGGCTGCATCATTTACGAGCAATCAAAACTCAGTGTTCCTCACCGTGTGCCATCTGTGTGCTAGTAGAGCCAGTCATCCCAGTTTGGTCCTGTTGAACTTCTTGACTGAAGTGAGAGACCTGTAGAGTATTGGACACAGCATGGGATGGAGGTGAGCATGGACTAAACAAGGTGTCAAGTAGGCTATGTATCCAGTGTTCAAACTGGGTGAGCATTCAGGCAGGGCCCATAACCTATTGTAAAGGCAACTCTATTGGCAGAGTAGCCTGTGACATGTGATTTCAGCATAAGAGCTGAAGAAGTGCAGATAATACATGTAAACTACTCATAGTCTTTAGTTCAGGCACAGAGTGTGACTAATTAGGAGAACAATAAAGAACAATAGGCAGTTACTCTGATGTTGTGTCAAGTATACTCTATTTTTACAACAAGCGGTCCACAAGATGAACTTGTTGGAACCAGCTGCTGTATTTTCATACATGTGTCATGCGCACATCGTAGCTGCATCACATGGATGGTCACATGCATGTTGCTATTGACTCATCAATACCAATGTGTCTCCAGGAAGGGATGTGCACAGTTAAATTTACTATATAATAAAGCATGTATTTGAATAATAAAGTAACAAATTAAATTTCCCCCAAACCTTTTCCCTTAATTTTTTTGACCTCTATCTATAATCAAATATCTATAGTCACATCAACCAAAGGAACTTTGGAGAAAAAGTAGACACAACCTGGGGTTCAAGACTGGATGGAAACAATTGACAGGGGAGGATGTGAGATGATCTGAAGCCTGAGTCATAATCATGAGTGTCACAGGTCAGGGAAACCTATCTGGTACTGGTGATTACCATGTCAGCAATGTGAAGAAATAGATCTGGTTCATGGTGTCAGTCAGTGTGAACTGTTGTGGACGGTTAGAGTATCTCAGGTAGACAAAGTACTGGGGAAGATCCAGGATCAATGATTCCAAAGCAGAGATGCAAGTGGTGTAGGAAGCAGCACACAGGGACAGTACAGAGAACACAGGATGCATGTCAGTGTACCATTTCTATACACATTTTGAACAGATTCATCATTGAATGTTTTGTATTTTCCATGAGTTTTTTGACATACTTTCTCACACATACTTTCTCAAACCAATCTCGTAGTAGGGAGCTTAGTCTATTTCAACACCCATCTTGATAACATACAAACAGCACAAAGAGGACAAGGGCCATTTTTCTGCATACTGAACTAATGATGAGTCTATGGTGATATTCTATTGCATTATAACAAATCAAAATCAACCAAATGGTAAAAGTCAGCATTTTCATTATTTGTGAAAGTGATCGTTTAATGTCTGCTTGAGTGTTAGAACCAGGGACTATTGAGTCACTTTATATATATTCAACATTCACATTGTAATATCTCCCCCATCCATCCCCAGATCAGGACTCAACTTCACAGTAAAGTTCTATACATCATGAGGAATCTACAAGAATATTTCTATGATTTTAGGAGTGGGTTTTACCCCACACTGTCTACCTTGCCCCATACCTAAACCCAAGGGCTGTGTCAAGCCCCTGATACCAAGCTCTGATTTACTCGACAGTACTGACCGGCCGACCCTTACCCATATCATGTGTGTGTAGATTAACCTGAGACTTTTAATCTGTAGATGGGTCTGGCAGATAGGGTTTCCTGGGGTATTCCCGTGCTATTATATCGGAGAGTCGGTGGGACAATGAGGGTAATGATTCCCTAGATTTTCCTGTGATTTCTATAGTATTTATCACTAGGAAATATATTTCTCTACAGTGAATCTACTGGAGCTGAGTCCCGGGTTTACTCTCCGCTTAGACGCTGTACCGGGAATCCAGCCTGGGTGCCAAAGCGTTGGTTTAACGGTTTGTGGTCCTCCCACAAGTTAGATATATTATCTAGTAGTATAATATAATATATTTGTGTTGGAAACCCAACTGTGACCCGGCCTTGCTGTGCAACGAGTAGCTGGTGTCCTAGTCCCGAATAGGGAAGTATGCACTCGGCGCTTAACCTTCGGTCAGCGCGAGTGATAGATTTATAGTTGTAGCCTAATGGCTAGTGCGATGGGGGGGCAACGATAGAATTACAATTGCTTGTTTTACTAGTACAAACTACTCGTACTATATATGAAATAGGAGATCTAATTATAAGTGAAAACTTCATGGAGTGAAGTTAGAAGCCGGCCCAATGCGGCCGTGCGCGTGCTACACCCGCATATATGCGGTGGGAATGATATAGAGGAAAACTTCACAGGGGAAGTGATAGAAATAGAATAGAATGGATAATATACTGAATAGAAATCCACATGCCAGTGTATCCCCTTCCCAACGTGTCCAGATGAGGTGAGCCGGCCCTTGGGGTAGGTATGGGGCCGGGCAGAGAGTGTGGGGTAAAACCCGCTCCTAAAATTATGGAAATATTATAGTAGGTTCCTCATGATGTATATAACTTCCGTATGAAGTTGTGTCCTGATCTGGGAATAGCTGGGGGAGATATTGCAGTGTGAATGTTGAATATATGTATAAAGTGACTCAATAGTCCCTGGTTCTAACAGTGTGGCCTCGGCTCAGTACATTCGGTTTATCGTTTGGTTCACTTTCCTCATCTCACCCTCTCTATTCATTGTCATTCATTCATTCCCTGTCCTTCCCCTTGCCTGTTTACCTTCAGGATATTCACTCTTTGTTGTCACTCGGCAGTGGCACTATTGTTTTATGTTTGGCCACTCCCATTGTTCTATTCTCACTCACTCTTTTGTCCTTGGCCATACTTTATTGTTCTATTGTTGTCCACATTCCTTGTTCTATTCTTGATCATTGTGGACAATACCTCCACATGATTCTTCATACCTTCTTGTTCTCCATTCCTTGTGCCACTCTGTTCCACATCTCACTTATTAGCCTATATAAGTAGCCAATGTATGTAGATGGTTCTTCGTTCTAGAAATCAACTAGGTTTACACCTTCATGTCCTCCCCTCTCCTGTCCCAAGTCCTTTACCTGGGCCGACACTCTCGGCACTCTCCCAGGTATCCCTCTGTCCCAAATTGGTGGCATGCATGGGAAGTAGGGCGCAATGCACGAGCATGTTGAAGCCATGCCACTATTCCCAGCCTGCAGGACTTGGCCACTCCTCGGCATTCCCGGAGCCTGACAGGCTGGCTCACCTCATCTGGACACGTCGGGAAGGATATCCTGGCACGTTATCTTTCTATTCAGTTTATCTTTATCATATTCTATTTCTATACTTCCCCCTGTGAAGTTTTCACCTATATAGCTTCTACTGCATATATGCAGGTGTACCACACATACAGCCAGATTGGGCTGACTTCTAACTTCACTCCATGAAGTTTTCACTTATAAATAGGTTTCCTATTTCATATAAAGTACTGGCAATTTGTAGTAGTATAATAACAAATTATAACCATAGTTCTCCTCTCACCACACTAGCCATTAGGCTATACTAAAATATCCTTGCCTCGCACTGAACCAAAGGTTAAACACTGAGTACACTTTCCTACATTGGACTAGAGCACCAGCTGCTCATCGCACAGCGAGGCTGGGTCACAGTTGGGTTTCCAACACATATATATTATTATACACCACTACATATTATATCTAACTTGTGGAAGGGCCACAAATCTACAAACCAGCGCTTTGGCACCCAGACTGGATTCAAGGATCAGCACCTAAGCAGAGAGCAAACCTGGGACTGAGCACCCAGTAGAATTGCCATAGGGCAATATATTTCTTATAGATAAATATATCTAAAATCATAGGAAATTACAGGCAATTATTCCCCTCATTATCCCACTTGACTCTCTGATATAATAGTGCAGGAAAACCCTAGGAAACCCTATCTGCCATACCTAACTACATTGAGTGTCAAGCTTTGGTAATGCCAAAGATGTGGGTGGGTAATGGCAAATTACTGCAGGCTGGAAGGGGTGGCTTTGGCTTCAGCATACTCGTGCATTTTGCCCTACTTGCCATGCATGGCACGGGACAGAGAAGGTACTCAGGGGGTGCTGAAAGTGCCAGCCTGAGTAGAAGACTTTACAGAGGAGAGAGGAGGTAAGGGGCCTAAGCCTAGTCGATACCCAGAATAAGGAAGCATGTCCATACATGTCCTACTTATATAGGTTAAGAAGCAACATGTGGAATAAGGAATGTGGGACAATAAGGTATGCAGAGCATGTGGGGGTATTGTCCACAATGAGTAAAATTAGAATGAAGGGATGTAAATGGGGATGGGACAATGGAAATAAAATAGTAGAAATGTGGCCAAATACAGTATAGGACAATAGGGAGTGCCTGACTATAAAACAATAGGATTATGGCCAAGGATAAAACAAGGAAAGGATGTCCTGAGATGAGGCGGGTTGAGGAATAAGGAGCGGTATAGAGTTGCTCTAGGTAATTAATACCTAAAAGCCTGCACACACCAGGCCTTTTCTCTGGCAGGGTCTAGGACAGGTGTTCGGCACAGCTGAATTAAGCTCTGTGACTTATGAGGCTACAATCTGGTGTGTAATATAGAACATAGCATGACTATGCATGACCTGTGATGCAATGTGACTGTGACTGTGAGATGTCACATATGGGCTTGAGCTTGAACTTGGACTTGGACTTGAATACTAGAGTCTAGACTTCCCAGACTTAGTCGTGACTTGTGTCAAGCTTCGGATACTGATGGACTTCGGTACTGGCGAGGGGTGTCGGTGAAAGGTCAGGCGGACTATGGCCAAGTCCTGCAGGCCAAGAGTAGTGACATTGGCTTCAACCTGCTCGTGTGTTGTGCCCTACTTGCCATACATGCCACTGGATTTGCAACAGACAGATACTCGGGGGGATGCTGATGATGCCAGCCCAAGTTAAGGACTTAACAGAAGAGAAGAAGATAGAAGGGCCTAAGCCTAGTCGATACCCAGAATGAGGAGATATGTACATGCATGTCCTACTTATATAGGTTAAGAAGCGACATGTGGAATAAGGAATGTGGGACAAAAAGGTATGTAGAGCATGTGGTTATTGTCCACAGTGAATAAAATTAGAACAAGGAATTCAAAATGGGGATAGAACAATGAAGGACAGAATAATAGAATGTATCCAAAGATAGGACAATAGGAGGTGCCGGACTATAAGACAAGGCTTGTAACTGAGAATAGTACAAGGACAGGAAGTCCCAAGGTGAGACAGACCGAGGGGTGGGCATGTGGGTGGTGGAGGTACTGAGCGGAGACCGGCATACCAAGTGATGTGCTTGCGGCATGGTCACTTGTTCGTGGACCTAGGATGGTTGCTCGGTTGGTACTGCTGGTGGATGGGTCTTGGTATGTGGACTTGACAGTATTCCCCCCTTAGCAGCTGAACCCATGAAGCCAGAAATTAATTTTAAAGTTTCAGGATGCCTAAACATAATGGCATGGGGTGGCTAGGAAGTTTCCCAGGCTTCTCATCATACCTTCACATCATCCTTAAGTGTTGCTGCCCAAAACAGAAAAGACCGGATGTACGCCGAGACCAAAAACTCTGAGCAGGTAGTCGATGGAGGACAGACCATCAATCGGTCTAGTTCCTTATCCATGCATCATCAACAGCGTGAATTGCAGAGCCTTGCAGATGGTGCGGGTGCGGAGGGTGCCTCGGCAGGGGTCATGGAGGCTGACGGGGAAGTCACTGTGGGGCAACTAGTAGCAGTGAGCTGGGATACTCCGGAGGATGTGGAGGATGGCCAAGAGGCTGTATCCCCATGGGCCAAAACAGCCGAGTGGGCAAAAAACCCTGGGACCTTGGGGGTCCCGTAGGTTAATGAATGGAAGCGAGGTAGGAGTATGGGAGCGGGGCCCAGTATGGGGCCGAGTGTTCAAGGATGGGGAAGAGGGTTGCAGGTGAGGGGTAGCATGTTCTTCCCTCCTCATTACTAACAGATCTCTCTTAGCAGAAGAGTAAGTTGATCCAGGGCAAAGTCTTTCCGGTAGACCTAGGAGAGGGTGCAGAAGGGGATGTGATGGTGGAACCCCCATGGAAGAGGCTGAAGCGGGCCTGTAACCAAAAACCAGGCAGGAAGGCTGTCAAACCTGAAGTACCGCTGGCTGGGAGGTCCAGACAGAAACAGATGAAAAAGACGGATAGCAAGGATAGGACGGATTGGTTGGAGCAGATGGAGAGGAGGGTTGAGGAGCTCCACAATAGCGTACTCCTGATGCAGAGGGCCAAGTTGCTTTTTCTCGAGAGTGGCTCGGGTAATTCAGGAAACCCGCAACTGCTGGAGGAGTTGAAGAATGTGTTGCAAGATGAGGAGAGGAAGGAAGAGGAGGGGAGGAAGGAAGAGGAGGAGAGGAATGAGGATGAATATGTGGAAATAGATCAGAAGAAATAAAAAAAATTATTTTTATTTTTATTTTTTTCTAAAGGAAGAAAAATAAAAGAAATCAAGGGAAAAATACACCAAGTCAGAGGTGCCGAGGTGTTTGGCAGCTCAGCTGTGTTATATTGATGGGAGAAGAGGGTGATGGATGGACTGGGAGGCATGTTTGTAGGGGAATTAGAGGTTAATGGTGGAGTGAGGGGTATTTCAGGAGTAAGGGTAGTTGTAAAATTGTGAGTGGAGTATCAGGATCATATAGGGGAGTGGCTGAGTGGATGGAGAAAGGATCAGGGGAGAGAGAGGATGGGATAGAAAATGGGGATTGGTGACAGAATGGAGGGGAATAGGGATGGAACGGAGGGTTTTTTAGGCAGAGGGATGTCTTTGGGAGGGGAGATTGCATAGTTTGAAGTATATATCACTGGTTGCCACCCCCCCCTTTTAGGTAGACGTCCCACCGTCTACTTAAGGTGTCAGCCTCTAGCCAAGAAGAGCAGAAAAGGGTCATACAAAAAGGGTCATACAAGCATATGATGCATATATACGGAGTGTATGAATGGAAACAGATGGGGACAGATGGATGAGACCTTGGCCAAACATGCCAAATGACAGTGCTGACCGAGAGGTCCCTGCCAAAAAACTTGCCAGCCGTTCTGGTATACAAGCATGCACAAGGCAGTTGCATTGACTAGGGCTATTGGCGAAGCTTCCAGCGATGGAACAGGATCCTGGGTGAGGCTTTTGGAACTGTGGCAAATGCCACCTGGACCGAGGCCATTGGGATGCACCTAAAAACATTAGTAGCTTGATGGATTATAATACTGCCCAATACCCTGTTAATCAACGGATTATAGCGGGTGAGCGAGTTGTGCCTGAATATTGCTGACCGATGGATCTAGTGACATGACAGATGGATGGGTGGACTGAAGTCGTCCAGATGGAAAATCTAGTAGATGTATCTGTGCTTGTTCGCAAGAAATACTAGATCAAGAAGGGTCATAATCATAAACAAATTTTTTCAAATGGTCTGTGAGCTGATGCTGATTGATGAAGCATGCCGGACAGAGTGCCGAGGGTGGGGCGTTGCCTTCCAGTCAGCTAGAAAAAACTGAAGTTCTTCTGAACTGGGTGGTTTCCAAATCTATACTGGTATTGGGTTGAAAATGCTGTGGCATGGACCTGTCTTGTTTGACAACCTCCTAGAAGTAAGATGATCTGGTGAAGCTATGAGCAGATTATGATTCAAAACAGTTAGAAGGGCCACCGCGAGACCTGGTTCCGAATAACAGGGTAGAAAGATTATTAAAAGGGTGTCTTGTGAGACCATATTCGTAAACCGTGGGTGCATGGAAAGTAGTTTGATTCTGGGTATACTGTCAAGCTTCGGGTACTGATGGACTTTGGTACTGCCGAGGGGTGTTGGCAAAAGGTCAGGCAGACTATGGCCAAGTCCTGCAGGCCAAGAGTGACAAGGCTTGTAACTGAGGATAGTACAAGGACAGGAAGTCCCAAGGTGAGACAGACTGAGGGGTAGGTGTGTGGGTGGTGGAGGTACCGAGCGGAGACCGGCATATCAAGTGATGTGCATGCGGCGTGGTCACTTGTTCATGGACCTAGGATGGTTGCTCAGTCAGTACTGCCGGCGGATAGGTCTCGGTATGTGGACTTGACAACTTGGACTTGTAGACTGACTTAAGACTTTAACTTGTGAAGTTGTTATTACAGAGGTGAGCCAGAGGGCTTTATATACAAAAACCAAGCAATGATGCAAAACGATGCGAGAGGTTGGCTATGTCAGTTGAATGACAAAGCACAAGAAGAACTATGGAGAAACTCTGGAGAAATGATATAGCATTGAGGCTGCATGAATAGGGGCTAGGAGCTATGATAGGGAGAGACTAACCAAAAAGGTAAGGATGATGAGTAACAACGAGAAAAGACTAACAGAATAGGAAACAGGTCTGAGTCAAGCCAAGAAAAGGGGAAACATATAAAAGAAACCATGAGGAAGTCCACCAATAAATGTCTAACAACCTTGTCTACTACTCCTGAGAGGCCTTAGGATGAGTCAGGGGACTGAGTCATCTCAGAGTATTTCCAGGTCACAGGCAACATATCTTCCACAATTTATCCAGTATCCAATCCAAGGATAGGGGTCTGGGAGTAGGAGGACTAATGGGTATATGGTCGTGCACTCTCATTTTGTGTTTAAGAGAGAGTCAAATAGAGTGGGCAGAGTAAACAGGATGGGATGGTGCCCTGAACTCTGCCTCATATTCCACTCTACTCCTATCATGATATGCTGGTCTAGATGTCATACCAAGAAATATGTATAGTTCTTGGCTTTCTGGGAAATAGACTGCATTTCCTATCACATATGACTGAGTGTTGATTGGATGGGATCGTCTTCTGAGTGAGAGATGTACTGGCAGAGGTACACAAAGATAATAATATGTTAATGGTTCTGCCTGGATATGTGTGTCCTGGGTGTTGTAGCATTGCATGGGAATGAGCTCTGAAGAAGACATGATGACAAATTGGGAGTCTGAAGATTGAAGAGCTGAATAGAATGGTTGGCTGTGTGATGTGGTGACAGTGAAGGTGATATGGGATGAGCACCGTCGGAGTCTGATTTGGAACATGGTTGAGATCAATTGCTTTACTGTTAGCAGATGGGGTAGGATTAATGGATGGTGAAAGGGGCAGAGTGTATGAGGGATAGGGAAAAGGAATGTGGCAGGTGGGTGTGCTAAGCTGAGACTGGCATACCAAGTGACTTGCATGTGGCATGGGCACTTGTATGTGGACGTAGTCTGACTGCTCAGTCGGCACTGCCAAATTACTGGAATCTTAGTATATGTACTTGATATTGAGCTTGGATATCTTGACTCAGGCTACAAAGTCCTCCATATATTGCAAGAAGAAATTGGAAAAAAAACCTTGGTGGCTCCCTGTGAAGTCTATGTACCAAGACCTATCTGCCGGCAGTGCCGACTGAGCAATCATCCTATATCCACGACCAAGTGCCCATGTTGCATGCATAACACTTGGTGTGCCAGTCCCGGCTTGGCACATCCGCCATCCACACTCCTTGGTCCGTTTCACTTCGGGACTCCCTGTCCTTGTATTATCCTCAGACATGACCCCATTGTTTTATACTTGGCCACTCCCTATTGTCCCATCTTGAGTCACAATCCTATTATCCTGTCCTTTATTGTTCTATCCCCGCTTTGCATTCCTTGTTCTAATTTTGTTCGTGGTGGACAATAACCACATGCTCTGCATACCTTGTTGTCCCACATTCCTTATTCCACATGTCGCTTCTTAACCTATATAAGTAGGACATGCATGTACATATTTCCTCATTCTGGGGATTGACTAGGCTTAGGCCCTTCTACCTTCTTCTCTTCTGTTAAGTCTTTGACTCGGGCCAGCATCCTCAGCATCCCCCTGAGTATCTGTCTGTTGCAAATACAGTGGCACGCATGGCAAGTAGGGCGCAACGCACGAGTACGTTGAAGCCAACACCACTACTCTTGGCCTGTAGGACTTGGCCATAGTCCACCTGACCTTTCGACAACACCCCTCGGCAGTACCGAAGTCCATCAGTACCCGACGCTTGACACTCCCGATTAAATGAGGAAGTAGGCAGGATTGGTGTTTGTCTCTGAACCAATGAGCACATCACCCTGCTCAATAAACTTAACACTCTGTGGGTGGATTTGTAAGAGTATAAGCAACTTGTGCAGTGGTTCAGATAATTTATTTGGACAATCTAAATATTTATACTCCTCAGTATATGTCAACCACTGATTTTATTTCTGAAATATACCCAAATATTCATACTAAAAAGAAAAATGAGAAAATCAGTCGGTGAAATATACTAAATAATACACTAGGCTCACCTCCTCAGTATGTGTTAACCACTGAGGAGGAAGGCATACACGGGTGGTGTTTCACCCACATATATCCCTGACCTGGCCCATAAGCCATCACTTGGTGTGAGCCAACCTACCTGTCCCTTCCCAGGGAGCCAGCCACACACATCATGTTGTGCAGTAGCAAGTGCATGTCAGTAATATGCAATGTAGATATGAAATAACTCACTCAGTTTTGAGTGTAAAAATACAAATAAAATATTGAAAAATTTTAAATTGAAACACACACAGGTTGACATGAAAATTGACCAAAAATGAGAATATATTGCAGAGTGACCTCTCAGGGGTGAGGTGCATATATACACCCTACAGGATTAGTGGGATGGTGGGGAAAGGGAAGGTGCACGAACCTCACTGATGGTCTCAACTATCTGGGACATGCATATGACGACGGCGAAAAAAGGCGGTGACGGTGAGCTTGTGGTCGATGTCGCTGAACTGGCTTGCGGCGAGGAACAATCCCATGTGGTAGAACCTCGAGAGGAGAAGAGGATGTTAGCTGAACGCGCCGCAGTGTTTATTACATCTGGGGAGAAGGAAATGTGGGAGGGACAAAGGAGGGAGACTTACGCGCTCCTCGCTGAATGTAGTCGCGGGGAATGACCTTTATCTGGCATGATGCTTTCACTGGGGTGTCTTTCGGCGGCCAGGGGAAGGAGCAGGGAAAGATGCACTTTGAGAAAATCTACATTTCTAAGCAGGAGCTGCTTGTGGTGCTTGGGCTGGGGCATGGGGGACCACAGACCCCCCCATTACGTCCCTGAACGAGCGCCTGATGCGTCGGCGAGCGCGCCGGAGTGGCTGTGCCCGATATATGTCCGCGGGTCTCCACGGTCACATGAGGAGGACGTCGACGCGCAGCCCCAGGACGGCGAGCATCTGGTGATTCGAGGGCCTTCCTGATGTTCGTAGTAGTAATGGTGCGGATGAGACGACTGAGACGAGGGTTCAACCCTGGGAGGTAATTCCCAACAGTCCACGGATATAATGCGCACACGCGGTGAGTCCAAGCTTTGGGTAGCTCGGATGTGGGATTCGTCTGGAAGTACATAGATTGGGTAAGTGACACATAGGCAGGGTGTGTCTGTGATCGAGGACCATGGGCCTCTGTGGGGGGCTTCGCAATATATTTAAAAGCCCCGCTCTCGCACAGCCCGCGCCCAACAGGACAAGCGAGTCTGCAAGCTTATATTCGGGCCCGTTTCATCGCGGTCCCGCACTTAATATGCCGCAGCAGGGCATGCGGCGTGGGCGGCGAGCTGGGCGCAGGGTAGGTAGCGGGTGCGCGGGACGGCGTGTCCAAGAAAGAGCGTATCGGCGAAGAAATACGTGAAGCCCTTGTGGGGAGGGTGCCGCAGTGCCGGTGCCTATTTTCAGGAGAGATGGCAGAGAACATTAGAAATATTGGATAACAACCCACAATAATCACGAATACAGACGGACGCTCGTGTATAAGAAGTCGACCCAGCCTTTTCCCCAACCTCCACTACCTCCCATATTCTGTGCGCGCGCTCTCCCCTTACGCCAGTAAAAATGCCCCTCTTCACCAGTCACCCACTCCGAGCCAGATGCACCAACACGCCCAGCAGCGCGCCTTCCTGTCCCAGAAGCAGCGCCTAGCGAACTCGACCGTTTCTGGGCCAGGCATTTTCACCCCCGCCATCCATCCGATCCGCCGTATCACCGCCCAGCAGACCGCTCAGCAGTGCATGCAGGCCCCTGGGATCACCGTTTCCGGCACCAGCAGCACCGTCTGGCCAATGAAGTCCTTCCCGCCGAGCAACCCCTGCCAGATGTGCCAGCGCTTGTCCAACGCAAACATGCTATCGAACCAGCGTCCAGACACCGTGGACGCGCTTGGCCGCCAGCAGCATTCACCCCAGACCCAGCCGCGGCCCGTCCCCACGCACACCCCGGTGCCGCCGCCCCGCGCCCCTCCTGCCACGCAGCTTGCTGGCCCCATGCACCGGTTGTACCAGCACCGGCAGCATCCACAGGTCTACCAGCGCCATGCTGCCCCGTCGCCCGTCCGTCCGACATCCTACGTCACCCATCCATCCGCCATCCAGGTCATCGCACCCGCCCTCACCCAGCAGACGCAAGCATATAACGGGATATTCCACAATGCATCCAATTCCCATCAGCGTCCCAACAAGTCATTCCCCTTTGTTCACGGCCAGCACCACCGTGCCGACTCCGCGACGACGGGAAAACCCCCACATGTGACTATCCGCCAGGACCCGGTGCCCTCGCAGCAACAACAGGACCTCCAATGGCAGGACCTCCACCAGGCCCAGCCGCCGCAGCCCGTCTACCACACGACCCCGGCGCAAGCTCTCCAACAGCAGGTCCCCACGGCCGAAGAGCCGTTCGCGCACGTCACGACCCCTCACATGGCAAATTCCCATATCAATCCGCTCCCACAGTCCACCTTGACCCTCGCTGCCGCCGCCTTCTCCTCCTCTGCTGTTCCTGCCATCGTTGCCTCGCCCTACGCTGCCTCTGGATCACGCTCCCGGGGCAAGGCCACGCCCCGCACTGAACCGTCGCGCGGCCCAACCCGCACATCCCGCTCCCCGCGCCCACCCTCCGGTCACCCTTATCCGACCCCCGTACGCCCGCATGCACCCACCCAGTCCACCGCCACCACGAGCCACTGCCACCGTCGCACCAGTGTCGCCCCTGCGCCGCAACCTATGTCGCAGGACGAGTTACAGATCACGCTACAGACCACGCCCCCTGGTCTGGATGAAACGTCTCTCGCACGGCAGATCCTGTCAAGACAGCCTCTGCAGATGCTGTTGTGAGTTCCCAACACTGTGTTTCGCCCTTCCACTGACTATCTTCTCCAGGAATGCCGATATCCTTGGGTCTGGGCAGGGCGTCGCCCGTCTACTAGCCTTCAGCGCGGGCTTGGCGAGCC